>JAYXIM010030949.1:0-94826 GCA_037575425.1 Anastrepha fraterculus
CTTAGCTGGTTTAGAATCTTGTTTATATGTACAATTTTTGTATTTTGTAATTTAAAAAAAACCGCAATATTTCAAAACCGCATAAAAAAAGCCGCATAAAAACAGAACCTACTGTACATATATATTTTGTTATGCACTAGGCATTTTAGTTTTTGTTATTTGGCGATGAGGAATTTTCATAGCCCTATGAGACACCCTGCCACCCAAAACAAAAAATGTACCTAATTGGGTACAATCACATATTAATGTCGTTTTAATATGTATGTTCACCGCCAGGGGGTGGGTACATACTAATGGACATTGCAATATTCGCCGCATAGGAGGATCGTGTCTTGGCTATGTGTGGATCGTAACCAAGTACAAGGTGTCCTGCCGTGGTGTGCATGATATATATATTTTTTTCCTGTTGTTCTTATTATATTTTGGATATAATAAGAACAAAATGATAAGCAAAAGAAGAGAAGAAAAAAATTATATATATATATATATAGATATAATTTTTCGTAGCATTTGCATACATAAGTGTATGATGTTAGGAAAACGAATAGTTTGCGTTACTTTACGCAAACTATCCCTGGAATGTGGAACCCATATATATCATTCCTGTAGGGTATTTTTGTTTTTGTTTCTTAATCCCTAATTTCCTTAATGGCCGTCACCATTTCCTTTTCAAATGTGTAGACGGCGTGTGACGCTGACGTGAGTGAAAATTGTGACTTAAAATAAATAAAAGTGAAGTGTCTGCCAAACCCAAGCGGAATGAGGAGCAAAGGCAGCTAAAGCCAAGGAAGATTAGATGAAGCGGTAAGAGAATTTGAGGCCGATGGAGGCAGCTGCCGAATTTACATCCATATAATCCGCTGGATTGAAAACACGTTTGCGCATTGTTTCAAGTCACACATCAAAGGTAAAACAAAAATAATATGCGTAATTTTCGATCGTTTACACATGCATTTATCGTATGAAAAGAATTTAGTGGTAGTGAAAGTGACAAAATAGAAACTTTGCATTTAATTTAATATAATAAAATTAAATAAATATTGATCAAAATGAAAAGCCGTGAAAAGAAAAAATAAAAATTAATATTATATATGTGAAAAAAAATAAGTGACAAATATGCGAGTGAGTAGTGTTAGAACTTGACGTTCTTCTGCCCAGTGAGAAATCGTCGCGCTAAAAAAAATTTCAGATCGGGCTTTAGATTAATTACACAAGTGTTAAGTGGTAATTTGTTGGCATTTTGGTGTTGCGTGTAAAAAAAAGGTCCACATGTACGCGTTATCAGTGACGGCAATTTAGTGGATGGGCCACCCACAAGTAAGCCTTGGACCACGGCAAAGAAAGAGCGCCATCAGAATTTGCGTATGGTTCTCGCATTTGGATCATCATGGAACGACTTATTATAGTTTAATTAAATTTTTATTTATATTAAAGGTGAGTTTATTATAGAGTGGAAATTTTAATTTTGTACTAGTAATGTAGATATGAATATTGAACATTTGTGATTGAAAAGTCTAAAAAGAATTAAATCTTTAAAAAATATATATGTATGTATATACATATATATATGTTCAGTTTAGCAAAAATTATCAATATCAATTTGGAAACAATCATCTGCGTAAAATCATGGAATTGCACCATCAGAAGCATCATCAACATATGTGCACAACTTGAATGCTGCCAAGGCGCAGTTTGCTGAAGCACAGAAAAGCTGATGTGACTACGACCATCCCATGTTGAAGCTATCTGGGATGCCGCCAGCTGGAAGGATATCTTTAATCACCTCGTTGCCGCTGCTAAGAGGTAAATATGTTAATACGTGAATGTGACTGTAAAAGTAAAAATGTGCCTTTTTAGATGTTTGTGTCACCCAAGCTTTAATTGACCTAGAGAAAAAATGGGGAAAATTGTAACGCACGAATTGCATCCCGGTAGAAAAGCTCGCGCGGTTACCGACCACAACAAACTGGTGTATCCACTACATGGCTTACTTCCAAATGAACACACAAATCCGCGAACAGACGCAGGCCTTTAATCGTAGTTTTCGCGTAGTTTTTGCGTTACATATTCAAAAGTGTTTGTTACCATAATTCGGATTATGTTATCGTTTTTCAAACATTCTCCTTTATGTACAAAATAATGTGGTTTACTTTCGCAGTTTTCTCATTAGGTTTATTATGTTTTGTAGTTTTAGAAAACTGGGATAAAAAATTTACAAATTGTTGTAGTTAAATGCCAAGATATAATTACAAAAATGGTTAATATGGGCTAATTTAATAATTTCAATTTTCCCTAATATGGTTTTTGTACCATTGAAATAAAATTTATGTAAATAGCATTGTAATGTAATATTTGTATATTTTACACAATATTAATGCTAATGGAACATCTGGGACTATGTTGTATGTGCATAAGCATAAAACGAAATTCAATAAACTGAATATAATCAATGAAATTAAGAAGAAAAAAAATATTTTTGTTCATTTCTTAGCAACTTTAGTTTTCTAAAACAAACTTCAGGTAGGGAATTACTAAAATAATGGGAAATCAAAACAGTGAATTCAAATATTCCTACAGATAATAAAATAAATTTAAAAATGTTTGAGAATGTCGATGCAATTGCATGCTTCGTAGGTTGTAGGTGTTGTTGTAGCTTCTTAGGTTTGCTAGGGTATAACAGTGTGGTGATATCAATCACCTCCTTATAAAGGGTGAATCGCGAAGTGAAATTTGTTTCTACTAGGTAGGTATTGGAAGATATTACGTTGAGGTTGTAGGTGTGGACTTTTCCGTTTCTTCTGAGTAAGGAGGAAGTAGGACCAGTTTGACTAGTGGTCTAGTCACCTGCCCCCTTTGGGTCGTGATGTCCACGACGCGTACCTGATTGTCGGGTCCAGGATGTAATTTTACTACTCGTCCCATTCTCCATTCATTTGGTGGTAGGTTGTCCTCTTTAATGACGACAAGGTCCCCTATCTTGATGTTAGGTTTTTGATGTTTCCACTTCGTGCGTTTTTGCAATTCGATGAGAAATTCCCTTTTCCATCGTTTGCAAAAGGTTTGATGAAGTGCTTTCAATTTCTGCCACCGATTGACTATTGAGGCAGGATTCTCGCTGGTTTCTATTTCTGGCGGAGCTAAGAGATGTCCGCCAACCAGAAAGTGACCAGGTGTGAGAGGCTCTAGATCGGATGGCTCATTTGAAGAGGCACTCAAGGGTCGCGAATTGAGACAGGACTCAATTCGGCATAAGAGGGTATTAAACTCCTCGAAAGTGCATTTCAGACCAGAGGCTGTCTTTTTGAAGTGAGCTTTGAAGCTTTTCACACCTGCTTCCCACAGTCCGCCCATATGAGGGGCTGCTGCAGGTATGAAGTGCCATGTTAATGCCTGGTGGGCATGTTTTGAAAGCGTGTTATTGCGTGCATCCGCAATAAACGCTTTGAATTCTGATCGTAAAGATCGAGAAGCTCCTACAAAGTCGGTACCATTGTCGGAGTAAATATTTTTTGGACATCCTCGTCTAGCAACGAATCTCGAGAAGGCTGCTAGAAAGGATGGGGTACTTAGGTCATTGGTGGCCTCTAAATGGATAGCTTTGGTGGCGAAACAGATAAATAGACAGACGTAGCCTTTGGAAATGCGACATCTTCTGCCGCGGAAGCTTTTGATGTCAAATGGACCTGCGAAATCTACACCTGTATTAGTGAAGGCTCGCGAAAAGGTGGTGCGTACCTGAGGAAGGATTCCCATGAGTTGGGTTTGCGATCGCTTTTTATAGATCGTGCAGATCTTGCAATTGTGGATGATGGATCGGAACATATTTTTAACTCGGGGAATCCAGTACTGCGTTCGAATTAAACGCAACATCAGCTGATTTTCGCAATGCAGTGATATTTCGTGAATGAATTTTGTTATAAGGCGAGATAACCTGCTATTGTATGGAAGGATAATAGGATGACGTTCGTTATATGATAAGTTGAGGGAAGCGGCCAGACGACCGCCTGCCCTAATGATGTCATCTTTATCGAGAAATGGATTGAGAGCCAATATCTCACTTTTTGTGTCAACTGTTTTCTTTTGTTTCAATTTCGCGTATTCTCCACCGTAATATTGCTTTTGACTGTTTATGATTAAGCGTTGTGTCGTTGCTTTAATTTCATCAGGTGAAATTAAGCAAGACTTTGCTTGAAATGCAGTCTTCGTATTAGGATGGTTTCTTTGAGAGAATCTCATAATATATGATAAAACTCTCAAGCCCTTGGTAAATTGGAAAAACGGTCAAGAATATCGCTGAAATTGATTGTTGTTGTTGAATACACCTTTACTTTTTTCTCTTCCATCGTTGTTTCATAGTTACATTCTGATGTCGGCCATCGTGATTTGTCTTCTTGTAGGTAAGAAGGACCCTGCCACCACAAAGAATTGTGAAGCAGTTCCTTGGCCGGAAGTCCTCTGCTTGCTAAGTCTTCTGGATTTGATGCCGAGTCCACATGATGCCAGTTATTGTTTCCTACCTTTTCCACTATTTTGGTTACTCGATGTGCCACAAAGGTTGACCACGAGCAGGGCGGTTTGCGAATCCATGCGAGGACGATTGTCGAATCTGTCCACAGATGAACATCCAGGTGTGCTAGGCTGAGATTTTCCGTAACCGTTTCTATGATATCCGCTAATAGGACGGCACCACATAATTCCAAACGTGGAAGGGATATCGTCTTAACAGGTGCCACTCTGGTTTTCGCGAGGAGTAGGTTGAGGTATACTTGATCCTGTTTCTTCACACGCAAGTAGACAGCAGCCGCATATGCCTTTTCCGAAGCGTCGCAGAACCCATGGATTTCGGCGTCGTCTGCTGGTGAATAGTGCACCCAACGAGGTATGCGGATATTGTCAATTTCCCCATAATTCTGCATAAATGTCTGCCAGCGGTCTAATGTGACCGCAGATACGGTGTCGTCCCAATCAGTACCTTCTAACCAAATGTTTTGCATAATAATCTTGGCGGTAATTATTATTGGGGCGAGCCACCCTAGTGGATCAAAAAGTTTGGCGATTGCCGAGAGGATTTCTCTTTTCGTAAGAACATCGTGGTTTTTTATTGGCTTTGTCATAAAATAAAAATGGTCGCAATGAGCATTCCATCTTATGCCAAGTGCCTTTACCGAACTAGTATCTTCGAAATCTAAAAAATCTTCATTGAGTAAATGGGCTTTTGGGATGCCCTTTAGAATTTTGTTGCAGTTGGAAGTCCATTTTCGCAATGGAAATCCAGCGGACTGCAATACTTGCGTAATTTCGTCTCTGGCTGTTATTGCAGAGTCGATGCTATGGCCACCGGCACGAACGTCGTCAACATACATGCAAATTATGTTTTTCCTTACTGGAATAACATTTTTAAAAAAGACGTGCTTCAGTTGAAGACGGAGTAAAAACTAAACTTTATTCTATAAATTCCCTTATTTATATCTTTACAATTTGTTTACTTAAATCTATGTATTTCACAATGATGGTTTGGCATTGCATCAGTCTGGTCAAAGAAGATATCAATTTCATTTTCAATTAATTTTTATTACGCAGTAGCATAATGCTGAGCTGGCGGATTTGTAAGATGCAAAATATGTTTTCTCAATTGTGTTTACATTTAGCATTGTAATGGGGTAAGTGGTCTGCCGTTAACTCCCCCTTCTCTGAAATGAATCGCCCTCGATTCAACGATTTCTTTTGATAGAATATTTATTTTATTTTGCAACTCAAAATATAATTTTTCTTGATTTCTTTGGAACTTTTCTTGCTTTTTCATTTGTATAAACAATATCAATTTATGAACTGTATATGCTATTATTGCCAGTGACATGAAGGTCAATAATGACATTGATTTGCGATTTTCAATATACGAATTTCCAATTTTTTCTAAGAAATTTATGTTAGTGAACTTTAAAGTGTCGTCATTTGAGTTTACAAATTCAAGTATTTCATAATTTTTAAAATGATTTTGTTTTATAAATTTTACAATTTTTCCTGTGGGGTTTTCATATGTTTTGTTATCTATATTCACACTTGTATTAAAAGTTATTAAATATGTACCATTTATTACAATTTTATTAACTGTATGTTTCCCTGAAACTAATATAGCCCCATCTCTTATTTTATCTATTTGTTTATTACTTTCTTTGATTTTAGTGCAATTAGCTGGCTTTTTATTTAACAAATTTATAAAACATGTATTTTGTGATTTTTGCTTACAAAAAATATTACTTATTTCAATTTTACATTCTTCAATAGATATAAATGTGTTATTACATAATGCTACTTCATTCTCAATTATTAATTTCCCATCATTTTGTGATATTGGTCTGGTTTCAAATAACGTACAAATATTATTTATTTTGGGATATTTAATATACAATATAATTAGATCTGATTTTTGTATGATTTTAAATGTTGAAACGTCTAATAAGTCTGTCAAGGTTACTGCTTGTAATTCGTTCTGACTTATTTCTCTTGTTTCATCTGTATGAAGTATATGTGAGTTTAATATTCCTCCTTTTGCTAATGTAATAGTTTGCAAAATATTTTGTAATTCATATATTATCATTTTAATTCTCTGTTTACGTATTATTCTTTCATGCGAAATTCCTGTGATACTGTTTACTAAATTCGTTAAACGTCGTATTTCATTAAATATTTCAGAATTTGTCGTTAGTACCTTTTTTTGATACCACCCAAATGGGTGAATTATAAGGACTTTTACTAGGCCTTACAATATTTTCATTCAATAATCTTCCAATTTGTTTATTTACGAAAGAATTCACAGACAGAGGATATGGGTACTGTTTACTCCATATCGGCTTTTCATTTTCTGTTCGTATTTCCGCTCTTACATCTGTTCTAAACGGAAAACTTGTATCAATATTTGCGTGCTTTTCCACTATTCTCTGCTTTATTAAAATTCTAAATTCCTCAAGGTTTTTACCCTGATTTCTCCTTTCTGGAGTTTTATAAGCTCTTACTAAGTGAGAGTCTTCACTGTTTTCATCAAAACTTTCATTGACTGTCTGATCTGAACCTTTTTCAGTTTTCATGGAATAGTTATCCCTTATATTACCTGAATATTCATCAGCTATTGCTTTAGGATCTTCAGGTGCCAAAGACAAACATTTATATGGCATAATTTTACCGGTAAATCCCTCGGTATATGCTGTAGAAATTTTCTGATCCACAGTGTTTATTTTATAATTAATTTTTTTATTATTTTTTCTTTTCTTATTGCCGGTATTTTTTTCGGCGGGCGCCTTAGGATCCTTTTGTCCCAAGGGGTTAAAATTTTCTTTTTTCTCATTTTTATTTTCATACTTTTCTTTTTTGTTGCAGGTACTATCATCTGCTGGCGCCTTAGGACCTTTTTGTCCCAAGGGGTTAACATTTTCTTTTTTCTCTGAGTTTACTCTTTCTTTATGGATGTTAATATTCATACTTTCATCCAACTTTTCGTTCTCATATTTTGTTTTGTAAATTATTTTGTTGCTACGTATATCGATACGTGCTTCTATTTTCTTTAAAAAATTATATCCTAAAAGGATGTCCGAATCCAAATTATCTATTTCATAGAATACTTGTCGAACTCCGAATAAATTTATTATATGGTAATATTTTATAATAGAATAACCATTTACAGTTCTCACTCTTTTATAAATGGCTAATTCATTTCTATTTTGATATACTCCCTGCTTAATATAACAAGAAGTTGCTCCGGTATCTACCAGTGCTTTCAATCCTTTATTGAGTTTTTTATCATAAACTATGATGTAGGGGAGGTCGTTCCCCTTTTCCCTAAAAAATGTTCTTCATTTAAATTGTTTATCTTGAAGCCTTGCATATGTTGGTTCTGAGGAACTGAACTTTGTTGAGTAGTATTTAACCCATTGCCTGAACTACTTGTCTGGGGTTTGTTATTCTGATTAAAATATCTGCCACCTTGTTGACCAAAAGGGTTGTAATTCTTATTGTATGACCTGGAGACAGATGGATCTACGTCCATTGGTTCTGGTTTTGGTACGTTATTCCTTGTTGGGAACCTCAAATTATTATGGGGATAATTTATTGTCCTAGCTCTGCTTCTTTCATTTGCAAAATTTTTAGCAAATAATGCCCTTTGGTTGTTTGATTCTAGTTCCTGTGCTTTTGCCAAAGCATCAGGCAAATCCTGAGGATTGAGAGAAAATATTATGTCTCTTAAAGGTGCATTGAGACCAGTTACAAATATTCTTAAGGCATGATCCCTATTATTTTTATTAAGTTCTTTGGCTATATCGGATGAGCTACTATGAGTCATTATTGTTTTATTTATGAGTAAGGTCAATTTTCTATTGACCAAATTATAATACTCGACAACTGTCATTGATCCCTGGCGTAAGACACTCAGTTCCTGTTCTATAATGTGTATCGGCCGATTGTCTGAATAAGCAAAATCTAATCGCGCAATTATTGCATCAAAATTCAACACCGTACCATGATTGGTGAGCGTGTCATTCGCATCTTGTGTGATCTTGTTTCGCAAAATAGTAAGGGCTGCAAAGTATCTTCTACTTTTCCTTATATACAGGCTCATAGCATTATGTGCTGCCTCCCTCCAACTAACGTAAGAATTTAATTTCCCTGAAAAATCTGGAAGGGATTTAACAACATCAAGAGATTCTTGGCCCTGTATATTTTCGTCAATAGACTCAGTCACATAACCCGTCACCCTACGAGTATCTATCTCAACTTGAGATCGTAATCGTTCAACTTCCTGCCTTAAATTTATTGTGCTCTCCGCAATCAATCTTGTAATTAAATCAACTGTTAAGTCAGCCATTTTTATATCTTATTCTTTTGTTCACTTTTCTTAAAATTTTTCTTAAATAATATAGGGCACTTTTCAATTTTATGATCCCCACTACAATATTCACAATATAATAATTTTTAATATTTTATTTCACTGGGAGTATTCCCCATTTACTTATTATATGTATATGGTATAACTTACATATATCATTTTTTATCTTTGGTGCATTTGTGTCTCCTCTTCTGCGAAGAACGTGCTGCGCCAGGAAAATGCTCGCTACAAGGAGCGCTGCCAAATCGGGCAAAAATGTCTTGTCGTTTCTATCACGGGGAGTTGCTGCAAAAGCTGCAAGCCAAGCCGCTGCTGGTGTTAATGGCAAAATTGTTGCTGTTATTGTTCTTTGCTATTGAGTCGCTGTTGGTAACTTCGCTGAAGCTGCTTAGTTGAACCGGAGCTCGATGCTTGCACTGCGATCACTTTTAAACGCTCTGGAAGTGGAGAACAAGGCCCTTTACGTTGGGCGCCAATTATGTTTTTCCTTACTGAAATAACATTTTTAAAAAAGACGTGCTTCAGTTGAAGACGGAGTAAAAACTAAACTTTATTCTATAAATTCCCTTATTTATATCTTTACAATTTGTTTACTTAAATCTATGTATATTATTTCACAATGATGGTTTGGCATTGCATCAGCCTGGTCAAAGAAGATATCAATTTCATTTTCAATTAATTTTTATTACGCAGTAGCATAATGCTGAGCTGGCGGATTTGTAAGATGCAAAATATGTTTTCTCAATTGTGTTTACATTTAGCATTGTAATGGGGTAAGTGGTCTGCCGTTAACTTGCATTTCCGAAGTATGTTCGATGCTGTTGGAAAGGAGTTTTCAACATCATCAGCCAATTGAAGTAATGTCCTTATCGCAAGATAAGGAGCACAATTTATGCCGAAAGTAACAGTCTTTAATTCGTATAGACTAATTGGGTATTTCGGGCAAGTGCGAAAAACTATTCGCTGGTATTTAGTATGTGTATTGCTTACCATTATCTGACGGTACATCTTCTCGATATCGCTGTTGAAGACATACTTGTATAATCGCCAGCGGAGAATCAGTACAGTCATATCTGCTTGCAATACCGGACCTGGATGAAGGACGTCGTTGAGGCTCAATCCATTGGCAGTCGGGCATGAGGCGTTAAATACCACGCGCACTTTGGTGGAGGTGCTCTCTTCCTTCATGACGGCGTGATGAGGTAGGAAGTAGTGGTCAGTTGCATCTGCAGGTATGTTGGTTGTGATTTTCTCCATATGACCTAGCGTTTCATATTCTGCCACCACTCTAGTGTATTCCTTTTGCAGGGACGGATTTTTCGCGAGACGCGTCTCATTCCCGAAGAATTGAGAGCAGGCGCTCTTGAGTGACGGTCCCAGCTTGATGGTTGATGGAAAATCCCGTTTGAAGGGTAAGGTGACGACATACTTTCCATCTTGGTTGCGCTGCGTAGTGGTCCGATATAATTCCTCGCAATACACGTCATCTTCTGTCTGCCTTTCTTTTCTTGGGATGTCTTCCAATTCCCAAAAGGCAGCTAGTTGCTTGTCTAGTGTGACTTCGCTGAAAAGAGAAACTATTTTGTTTGGTGGGTTGACCGCTTCGGCTCGACCAGTTAGTATCCACCCGAATACAGTCTCTTGGGCAAGAAGTGTACTTAGTACATTTTTCTTCATGCCGCTTAAAATAATTTGGGGATAAATGTCTCCGCCGAGGACAAGGTCCACTGGTTCATTGACGAAGAACCTCTTATCCGCCAAAGTGAGATCTGGAAATGCTTGCCTTGTCATTGCGCTTACTAGGCAAGTTGGCAGATTTCCAGTCAATTGCGGCAAAACTAGCGCAATTGTATTTATTTTTACAAAAGGGTCGATAGGCGACCGCAGTTGTAAAGAGCACGCTTGTCTTACCTGCGCAGATATCGAATTGTTGATGCCCGAGACTTGGGCATGCAAGCGTTTAGATGGCAGGTTGATTCTACGTTTGAGTCGTTCAGTGATGAACGAACACTCAGAACCAGAATCGATCAGAGCTCGTGCTGCAAAATTTACATTGTTATGGAATATATTCACCATGGCTGTTCCCAGTAGAACCCCTTTGTCCGTATTGGAATAGCACGATTTAAAATTATTGATTCTGCTATCCTTTGGCCTATTAGAGTCTAGTCGTTTTAGGGCCTCCTTGGATGTAGAGGGCAGGTCATCAGCGGGATCTCTGCTTTCCTTAAGAGCTGCTGCCTTTGGTTGAACTGCTGTAATGTGCAGGAGCGTGTTGTGTCTTGAGTGACATGTGCTGCAGTTATATGAGCTCGTACATCTCGACACCGTATGTCCTGACGACAGGCAGTTCAAGCAACAGTTGTTGCTCTTGACGCACGCGATTCGATCGGTGACCTTTAACTTCAGGAACTTTGGGCAACTTTGCAATTTGTGGTCGTCAGTGACACATAATTTGCACATATGTTTGGCGACACTTACCTGAAAGTTACCCATCCTTCTTGGTGTAGTTTCCGTATGGTGTTGTAAGATTTGCGCCTTGGGCGCTTTGTAGGCTTTAATTCCTTTTAAGCCTGACACTGTTTCAAGTGTGTGAAACCTGTTGGAAAGGAATTTGTCCATGTCTGTCCACTTTGAAATTTCAGATTTGTTCTCTATCGTTTGTTACCAAAGCGATAGAGTACTTTCTGGCAATTTCGTGGAGCATAAATAAGTAATAATTGCATCCCAGTTTGAAATATCTATTTGGTGGTTCTGTAAAGAGGAAATGCAATTATTAATGTCTCGTTGTAATTTTTTAATCGAACTGCCACATTCAGTTTCGATTGTCTGTACGTTAAACAGGATCTTCAGCTGCGTGTTCACCAGAATCCGTTTGTTTTCGTACCTTTCGCAGAGATTTTTCCACGCTGTAGCAAACCCGTCATTAGTGAGCGGGCACTTCCTGACGATGTCTCTGGCTTCACCCTGCGTTTTTTGGTTGAGGTGGAACAGCTTTTCGACCGGGGTGAGGCGTTTATTTAATATGTAAATGGCCGTGAACATATCGCGGAATGTTGGCCAAGTTACGTAGTCGCCTTTGAAAATGTTCGTATCGCACGGTGGAAGGTGAATATTAAGTTCGCGTACTGCAAGCTCTTCGCCTTCCCGGTCTGCCTTTTCCAGCCTCGCAGAGAGGTCAGCCATCGTCGACATGCCGCGCAAATATGTGTGGTAACATATTTTATTCCTCTTCTTTATCGCGGCAAGATCCTTAGGAGAAGGAGTTTCTGTTGAGAGCAAGTGGTCGTACGCTGCTTTGGCCTTTTCCCACATTGCTCTCAACTCCTCCTGTTGGATCCGGAGTGAAAACTTCGAATGGTCACTTGACGGAGTGCCATTAAAGTCGGCTTCGAATTCCGTCACGGCGTCGACTAAACGAATATACGTATCCATATCGTAAGTATGGGATACAAAACCTTACGCGGTATTAAAAAAATGCTCCTTCGCGAAATGGAGACGAATTCACAGCGACACCCAAGCCCAAAATGCACCACCGAAATTAAAATAACAATATATATTATGTATATTATGTATGTCTCTATATATTTATTGAGCAAAAAGATAATATATTTAAATTTAAGTACGAGAATTTCGCCACCCACACAATAATCAGCGGTATGTATACACCTGTGCAAAAAGTGCGCTGGGATCGATTTCAATTTACTGCGGCGTTGTTTGTGTAGTTGTGTACTCAACTTCACAGCGGGAATGTACAAGTAAAAGGAACGGAATAAGAAAAAAATAGAAAATTCCCAACAACGCGCTGTTAGAGGGTTGATTTACTTGAAAATACCGCGCGCACTTGTATTGTCTGTTTGCGGACAGACGGAGTCGTTGACCCTTTTTGATTTTTTTGTAATTATATCTTATTTCCACCAAAAAAAAGATTGTGCAATAAATCCACGTACCTGTTTTTTCTGGAACGGATTGTTGGTGTTGAAATTGCTGATGGCTTGCGTTTATTGCGGATGGCTTGGTGCTTTTTTTTTTTTTTGCTTGCTGGTGCTCTGGCTTGCTGGTGCTCTGGCTTGCTTGCTGGTGATCTGTTTAAAATGGATCTTTTATTTCATCCGGCTCGAAGGGCCATGTATTCGTTCGGATGCGACGCAATGGGCAGTTTTAGATGTGGGCCTCCACGGTCGCTCCGATGAAATATTTTATATAAAAAAATGGAAAGCACAGTGTGTCAGTATATATTCGTCAATGTTTATTGCAGTATATATATATAGATATACATATGGATATGTGCATAGAAATATACTTATATGCAATACGTTGCTACGTATTATTGTACATAGATTAATATAATTAGTAGTTTATGACATATTACCTGTTGGTTGGCTGACACGTCCGTTTTCTCCTGATTGTACAATCGCAGTGAAAGTTATAGTTAAAGTTAAAGTGAAAGTAACCCCGCCGAACAACGTTTAACACGGTAAACGTTTTAACTGTTCGGCGGGGAAATGCCAGGGTTAACGGCCTTCACGTTGCAGCGACTGGAAACGGTGGTTAGCAACAGTCGGAACGCTAGGCGCAGTTCCCATTAGGGTGGCTAAAAATTTATATTTAATATTAGGGTGCGGCCTAAACAACCGTTATCATGGCCGCTAGTAGTTTCACTATCGAAACAAAAACAAAGGCCTTTACGCATTACATTCTACGCTCACACTAGAAAAGCTTTTAAGAAAAACGATATACTTATCAAGTCGTATCCGTCGCCACGTATTTTTTGTATTTGCTTTACCTTCCGCACGTTTAGTTTAAATAAATAAATCTATATCTATATATATAAAAATGAAATGATGTTCGTTTGTACGCATTTTTTTGGGCCGATACGAGGCCAATTTTATTCGTTCTTTTTTCATATTATAGGGATCCACTAGGGGAAGGTTTTCAGCAAAAAAAATTTCTTTTAAATATTTTCTTCATATAAAAAAAAATAAAAAATCAAAATATTGTACAAAACAAAACTTGCTCGATTCTTAGATTAAAGTAAGTTTCGAATCGACATTCATTTTATGTGTACAACTTTTTTTGAATTTTTCTTTTTGTATACAGAAATTTCAAATGATTCGAAAGAAATTTTTTTTTTTTTTTATTTCTTCCATAAAATATTACTCCTGTCGTTAGACAATAGGTAATTTGATTTACAAAAAGATGGAATGAGAGTGATATTGAAGGGCCAATGCCCCCAAGCTCATTTAGAAGAAATATATACATATTATTTAAAAACAAGTGGTTAACAAACAATGACATATACGATTAGTTGACAATTGATTACATGGATTTTGCAAGATCTGTTGGTGTTTGACGGTTAAGCCGACTTTGGGTAGATTTTTCTTTATTTGGTAGTCTTCTCATCATAGGATTTGTATGCGTTAATAGTCTATTTATGTGTCTTCTGCTAGCGCTTTGTATTGTTTCATCAATAGTATCGATGTCAAGGTCGCGATGAATATCTGCGTTAGGTATGTACCAAGGTACATTAGTTAAGGTCCTAAGTATTTATGAAATTAATGTTTCAATTCAATTGAGCAATGCTTTCTTTGACCAATTCTATATGGAAATGAATGCGTTTGCAAACGATGTTTTCGGCTATGAACAAATTTTGGAATCGAATGAAAAAGGAAAGAAACGCGAAATGACAAAAAAAATTCTTGGAAAATTTAAAATGAATGGTGCTTCATTGGAAAAATTCGAAGGTAATAAGAACATACACAAGATAAAGTTAGAATTCGAATTTTTAGATTTATTTTGTTTATTTCTCATTTTTTCAGAAGTACACCACACAACAACTCATTCCAACTCTGATTTTGAAATCCTGTTGGAATTGGTGATCGATAATTTTGTCACTATAATGGTCAATGGAAATTTGCGTGTATCAGACCCTGCATATTATTTACCATATCAACTTTTTATGGAACATATGGACCAAATGAACACAAAAAAATAATTTAGTTTTGTTTTGATTTTTTGCAACATTTTGGTTTTCAGTTAATACAATAGAAACAATACTGTTTTTTCGTGAACACAAAATCTAAATTTATTACGTTGTTTGTTTAGAATTTTTTTAGAAAAAAAGTAAATTTTTTGGTTTTGAGGAAATTTGTTTATTGTTGCTATTTGTGAAAGCGTAGATATTTGTAAGTATTTGACTATAATCCTAAAAGTTAATGGAATACCACTATGACACATAGAAAACATTTTTTCAAAGGGGTGTTTTTCGAAAATTATAAAAAAAATTGTTTTCAAAAATTTTGAAGAAATAAAGTAAAATAAAAAAATTTCGAAAGCATGAAATTTTTTCATAACCAAATATTCCTCACAAAAATAAAAGAAATTTCTTCGAAGAGGTGTTTTTCTAAAATTACAAAAAAAAATTTCAAAAATTTTAAACAAATAAAATAAAATAAAACTTTTTCACGGGTATGAAATTTTTTCAAAACAAAATTTTCTGAAAACCAAAAAAAAAAAATGGTGTTTTCAAAGCATTTCATATTCCACTATTAATAGAGAATACATTTTTTCGAGGGGGTGTTTTTCAAAGCGGAAAAAAATCTTTTTTAACAAATCAATTTAAACTTTTACAAAAGTATGAAATTTTTTCAAGAACAAAATTTTCTCAAAAACGTTAAATTAAAAAAAATAGTTTTTTCAAAATATTTAATTTTCAGCAATTAACTGAGAAGAAATTTGTTAGAGCGAAGTGTTTTTCAAAACTTCAAAAAACACTTTTTAACCAAAAAAATAAACCTTTTTTCAACAGGAATGATAACAACAACAGGAATGATAACATTGCCTAACAATTTCTGCACTTTTGCACAGTCTAAAGAAGCATTGATACAGAGTGTATTTCCAAACATAGTTCAACATTACAAAAACCATGATTGACTCAGCGAAAGAGCAATTTTAGCTGGGAAAAACAACGACGTCAATGATATAAATTCAGCTATTTTAGATCAAATATCTGGTGACATAGTTGCGTATAAGTCAATGGACACTATTACTGATCAAGATGATAATTTACGATTAAAAATTGGAGCACAGATTATTATGCTGCGCAACATTAATGTGCCACGACTTTGCAACGGTACCAGACCCGCTGTGAAGAAGCTAATGGGTAGCATATCGAAGCAACAATTTTGAAAGGGAAGTACAAAGGAGAAGACGTTTTGATACCCTGAATTCCACTGATTCAGACGGATTTACCATTCGATTTCAAACGTTTGCAGTTCCCTATTCGCCTTGCCTTCGCTATGAGAATTCATAAGGCGCAAGGACAGTCTCTACAAATGTGCGGTATTAATTTAGAATACCCAATTTTTTCCCATGGACAATTGTATGTAGCTTGCTCACGAGTAGGAAAACCATCGTCCTTATTCATTTACGCGAAAGATGGAAAAACCAAAAACGTTGTCTACCAAAAAGTGTTCCAAAAAATTCGAATGAAATTGTATCAAAGAATTTGCTTTGTTTCGTATTAATTTTATTCTCTTTCAGCAAATCATTGAATTTTTCGCCTAGCGAAGCGGGCGAGGGTACGCTAGTACATATATAAAAATGAAATGATGTTCGTTTGTACGCATTTTTTTGGGCCGATACGGGGCCAATTTTATTCGTTCTTTTTTCATATTATAGGGATCCACTAGGGGAAGGTTTTTAGCAAAAAAAATTTTTTTTAATATTTTCTTCATATAAAATAAGAAAAAATCTAAATATTGTACAAATTGTGTTTTTATTGAAAATTCATTTTCTGTGTACAACTTTTTTTGAATAAATATACGAATTTTTCGTTATTGTGAAACGATTTGTGTCGTGTTGCTAAGTTGAAAATTTTTTTCGGCGGAGAGTAAACATAAACACAGAGGTTTGTACGCTCGTTATGAAGAGAAATGCTTCAGTACACATACGCGAACGCCGAACTACTGATTTGTGTTTTGTGTGCAGTTCATTTTTGGGAGCAACAAGTATGTTGACCAAGGATAATAGATTTACCAAGGTTTGCCAGACAAATAACTGTTATTCTGCTCTCAGAGAATTTGACAGAAGTTGTTTTTGGGTTTACGTCAAACAAGGTGTAAGAATCATAGCAACCCATGATTATAAGAATCATAGCAAGCCATGATTTGTAAGAATCATAGTTGGCTATGTACATTTTGGTTCAGCCGTTATTCTTAGTTTTAATATGTACAGTTAGTTGAAATAAAGCAACCGAGCAGTGGAAACGTGCGTTTTTCTTTTGCGGTTATATAAAGGTAAAATTACCTTACATTGGTTATGGGCCCAGATCACGTGGGCAATTGATTTTGTTTCTTTTTTGGGTATCGCGTTGATACGGAAAAAATGAGTGCAATCGCAAATATTGAAAAACTTTCCCAGGACAATTACGCGACGTGGTCGGTACAGGTAAAAAGCCTGTTAGTAACATTAGATTTGTGGGAATATGTGGTTGGCGAAAAGCCGGACGAAGAGATTGCAAGGGCTCTCTGGGTAAAAAGTGACCAGAAAGCATTGGCAACAATTACATTGTGCGTAAAATCTAGTGAATTAATACACGTAAAAAGTTGTGCAACTTCAAAGGAAGCGTGGCGGGTCCTAAATTCAATTTATTGCTCAGATAGTGCCGCGCGTAAGGTTGCTCTATTTAAAAAGTTAATACACTTCAAAATTTCCATGCAGGACAAGTTCGCAGCGCGTGTAAATGAGTTTCGTTCAATTGTTGAGGATCTTAGAGAAATAGGAATTGTGGTGCCAGACGATTTCATCTCAATTTTGCTTCTCTGTAGTCTCCCTGATGAGATGGAAAGTTTTGTAGTGGCTATTGAAAGCCGGGATACCTTGCCGTAATTCGATGCGTTGGTGTCAAAAATTTTGGAAAGCGAAATACGCCTGATGAAAAGGTGTTTTTGGCCAAGTCCAAAAGTCGACAAAAAATTGTGTGTTTTAAATGTGGCAAAAAGGGACATATACGTGCCCAGTGTAAAGTGTCCATGCTTAAAGAAAAAAGAAATGAAAAAGCATGTTGTTTGTTTGAAGAGCGAAAAAATGATAGTGACACGTGGATTTTGGACAGTGGTGCTAGTTCGCACATGTGTATGAAACAAAGTTTTTTCAACTCAATTGAACCCAGAAGGCAAGAAATTGTGCTTGCAACGGGAAAAACAATTTATGCGAAAGGTATAGGCACAGTGAGCTTAAAAACGGAATTTATGAACTTAATTTTACAAAATGTGTGGTATGTTCCAGAACTAAAATCAAATTTTTTCTCAATTTGCAAAGCCATAGAATACGGTCATTCAATAAAATTTTCGGAAAATTACGCATTAATGGAAACAAAAGAAGGAGAAAGCATGTTAAAAGCAAAGTTAGTCGGTGGTGTATTTGTTGTTAAAATGACAATTAGAAAACCGGTTGAAAAGTTAAATGCCTTAATTGAAAACAAAATGTTAGAAAAGTGGCATAAAAGATTCGGACATGTAAATATAAACGATTTGCGAATTCTGTCAAACAAAAATCTGGTACGAGGTTTGAATATAAGTGGCGTTCATAATTATCAGTGTGTAACTTGTGCTGTTTGCAAAATTCGTAGCTTGCCTTACAGTGCATATGGTAGGGTATTATCGGAAAACGTGCTGGACTTGATTCATACAGATCTTTGTGGTCCCATGCGGGTTAAATCGTTGGGGGGAGCGTCATATTTCATTACATTTATTGATGATTTCTCCCGTTATATGACAGTGTATTTTTTGAAAAATTAATCTGATGCTTTTGATGCATTTAAACATTTTGCTGTGACTGCGGAGACACAGGCCGAAAAATAAAAACTGTGAGAAGTGATAATGGTAAAGAGTTTGCCAATATGATGTTTAAGCGGTATTTTAGTGAAAGGGGTATTGTTCACCAAACTTCAGTTAGCTATTCGCCTCAACAAAATGGCGTGGCTGAGAGAGCGAACAGAACATTAGTGGAAATGGCGCGTTGTTTACTCGAAAGTTCGACATGGCCTCAATATTTGTGGGGAGAAGCCATTAATACATCGGTGTACTTGAGAAATAGAACAATAACTAAAGTGTTGAAAAACTTAACTCCTTATCAAGTGTGGTATAAAAGGAAACCTTCGGTGTCACATTTTAAAATTTTTGGCTGTGACGTGGTGGCTTTAAAGAAAGGGCCATATAAGGGTGGCAAATTCGATACAAAAGACACTAAACTAAAATTTGTTGGCTATGCCGGAAGTGCTAAAGGCTATAGACTTTATAATCAAAACAAGCGAAGTATTGTTATAGCTCGTGATTGTATATTTTTTGAATCGTCTTTTGAACCAATTTTAATACAAGAAGACGTTAGTGAAGAAGTACCTTTCTGCCATGAAATAAAAGAGTCATCTCAATCGGATGATGGCAAGTGTGGTGAAATTCAGAATGAAAGTGTTGTTGAAGAGCAACTCGAAGACAATGGCTATGATGATGATGAGGGGTATTCTTTAGATGAAGAAAACGACCCGGTAGTTACGCGAAAAAGAGGTCGAGGAAGACCAAAATTATTACGAACAGGTTCTGTTGGTAGACCAAAAAGGCGGTATAATGAGGTAGAGGCTTTAAATTACATTGCTGAGAGTCCTGAAACTGTAGAAGAAGCTTTGTCTTCGCCAGAACGCGAATATTGGGAGGAAGCTATGCAAATAGAGTTCGATTCGCTTACTAAAAATAATACGTGGGTGTTGGTGGACCGACCAAAACATAAAAACGTCATTGGTTGTAGGTGGGTGTTCACCAAGAAGCGAAAACCAGGTGGTCGTATCGAAAAGTAAAAAGCGAGATTGGTAGCTCAAGGGTGCTCCCAAAGGCGCAACATTGATTATACCGAGGCTTACGCACCTGTTGTACGACATTCGACCATTCGATTGTTGTTGGCTTTAGCAGCGAAGTACCAACTGGTGGGTAATCATGTCGATGTAGTATCAGCTTATTTAAATGGTGATTTAAACGAAGACGTCTTTATGGTACAACCAACAGCGTTTGAAAGTTCAAGATACCCCAATAAGGTGTGCAAATTAATTAAACCCATCTACGGTCTTAAACAGGCAGGCCGCGAGTGGAACAAAAAGATCTCCGAAATCCTCACGACTATGGGCTTCAAAAGATGTCAAGCGGATAGTTGTGTATATTTTAAGAGGGAGTATAGTTCCATGTGTCTTATTGGTTTGTACGTGGATGATATGCTGTTAGCTTGCTCTAATGCAGGGCAGACGAAAATTATTTTAAAGCAGCTAAATGAGTTTGTTGAAGCTGTAGATAAAGGGCCGGTATCGTTTTATTTAGGTATGGAAATAGAGAGAGATGCATCTACTGGCACAATATCAATTCATCAAGAACATTATGTGAATCAACTTCTTAAAACATGGGGAATGGACTCATGCAAGTCGGCAACTACACCTTGGGTTGATGGCACGGTACTCAAGAAGTGTGAGAAGCAGTGTAAAGATATTGACGCGATGCGATACCAAAGTTTAATCGGAGGGTTGATGTACCTGGCGGTAATATCTAGGCCAGATATCACCCATGTTGTATCTAAATTATCACAATTTAATAATCATCCACATGAAGAACATTTTAAAGCCGCGAAGCACGTGTTACGATATTTGAAGCAGAGTTCAGCAGCGAAAATTACTTATTCATCTACAGGCGAAAATTTGGTGTGCTACACAGATTCCGACTGGGCTGGTGACGTATCTGATCGCAAATCATACAGCGGTTACGTAGTATTCATGTCTGATGGTCTGGTTTCTTGGGAATCAAAAAAACAGTCTATAGTTGCCCTCAGTACAATGGAGGCAGAATATATAGCTCTATGTCAAGGCGCAAAAGATGTTGTTTTTCTTCGAGCGTTGTTGCGTGAAATGGGGTATGACGGATACGTAAATGAACCTACGAACATGCATTGCGATAATCAAAGTGCACAATTTTTGCTGAAGAACCCGATGGTGCACAAGCGCAGTGAACACATAGATTTAAGATTTCATCACGTCCGTGAGTTGTTTGAAAAGGGCGAAATCGAGGTACATTTTGTAAATTCTGATGCAAATGCAGCAGATATAATGACTAAATTTTTAAAGAAATTGAAACATAAAAATGGATGTAAATTGCTAAAGCTTACAATGTAATTAAAATGTACTCAAAAGTAGCAATATTATTATTACAGTTTCGTCGTAATGAAAATATTAAAATACGAAAAATTTTGAAAAATGTAAGTTATAAAATAACTGGGTTGAGAGGGAGAATTGTAAGAATCATAGCAACCCATGATTATAAGAATCATAGCAACCCATGATTGTAAGAATCACAGCAAACAATGATTGTAAGAATCATAGCAAGCCATGATTTGTAAGAATCATAGTTGGCTATGTACATTTTGGTTCAGCCGTTATTCTTAGTTTTAATATGTACAGTTAGTTGAAATAAAGCAACCGAGCAGTGGAAACGTGCGTTTTTCTTTTGCGGTTATATAAAGGTAAAATTACCTTACACAAGGCAAGGATGATAGATTTACCAAGGTTTGCCAGACAAGAAAACAGTTATTCGCCTCTCAGAGATTTGACAGAAGTTGTTTTTGGGTTTACGTCAAACGAGATATACATTTTGTAAGAACAAAGGAAATGTTCAAACGGTTTGTTTACGAATACCGCACACCAGAGCACACCACTTTATACCTTTCTCCATGTGATGTGGCAGAAAAAATTGGTTTTTTCAGTTTTCTTTGGGTATTCACATCGATAAGATTACAATAGAATACATTGCTCCAGGATTGATACGAATTGAAAAAAATAACAATACATTTCCGGAATGGCAGATTTAAATAAAGTTGTGGATTTATTTACCGAAGAGGATGAACACATGAATACACAAAATTCAGATAACTCCAACGATATGAGCGTGTTTAAAGACATGGGAATTCAGATCGATGAGGACAATGTGATTGTTGTTTCAGACGAAAATTCAACGAACAACGAGTCAAAGACGGAAATTGTTCATCACGAAACAAAAACACAATCCGAAGTTCTCAATCGAGAACTGGAGCGTGAATACCATTATGATTGTAATGAACTAAACACATTTGTAACATCAAATATAACGAAATTGAATGACCAACAGCAACATGTTTATGATACAATCGTAAATAATGTTTTTCTTGGATGCTCCTGGGGGAACAGGAAAGACCTTTTTGATTTCATTGATATTAGCAACAATTTGATAAGATAATAACGTTGCATTGGCACTCGCTTCTTCCGGAATTGCGGCTACATTACTGGAAGGCGGTCGCACAGCACATTCTGCATTAAAGTAACATGTAATATTTCAACACATCTGGAATGGCAAAAGTTCTTAAAGTAAGTAAGCTCATCGGATGGGACGAGTGTACTATGGCACACAAGAAACCATTGGAAGCACTTGATAGAACTTTGAAAGATCTACGAGGAAGCCAAACAGTCTTTGGAGGTGCCATGATTTTATTGGCTGGAGACTTCAGGCAAACATTACCTGTGATCCCAAAATCTACGGCTGCAGATGAAATCAATGCATGTTTAAAATCATCGTATTTATGGAGACATGTAAACACGCTTACACTTACTACAAACGTACGTGTTCAACTACAGAACGATCCGTCAGCAGCTGGATTTTCACACCAATTACTGAAAATCGGAAATGGCCAAATGTCTGTTGATCCAACAGGAATGATTACATTGCCTAACAATTTCTGCACTTTTGCACAGTCTAAAGAGGCATTGATACAGAGTGTATTTCCAAACATAGTTCAACATTACAAAAACCATGATTGGCTCAGCGAAAGAGCAATTTTAGCTGGGAAAAATAAGGGCATCAATGATATAAATGCAGCTATTTTGGATCAAATACCTGGTAACATAGATGCATATAAGTAAGTCAATGGGCACTATTACTGATCAAGATGATGTCGTAAGTGATCCAACTGAATTCCTAAACTCACTCGATTTGCCAGGCCTACCACCTCATAATTTACGATTAAAAATTGGAGCACTGATTATTACGCTGCGCAACATTAATGTGCCACGACTTTGCAACGGTACCCTACTCGCTGTGAAGAAGCTAATGGGTAACGTTATCGAAGCAACAATTTTGAAAGGGAAGTACAAAGCAGAAGACGTTTTGATACCCTGAATTCCACTGATTCCGACGGATTTACCATTCGATTTCAAACGTTTGCAGTTCCCTATTCGCCTTGCCTTCGCTATGACAATTAATAAGGCGCAAGGACAGTCTCTACAAATGTGCGGTATTAATTTAGAATACCCAATTTTTTCTCATGGACAATTGTATGTAGCTTGCTCAGGAGTTGGCAAACCATCGTCATTATTCACGCGAAAGATGAAAAAACCAAAAACGTTGTCTACCAAAAAGTGTTACAATAAAGTTCGAATGAAATTGTATCAAAGAATTTGCTTTGTTTCGTATTAATTTTATTCTCTTTCAAATCATTGATTTATCGCCTAGCGAAGCGGGCGAGGGTACGCTAGTTTAATATAAATTCGTTTATAAACCAAATTGCATAGTTTTATTTTTATAAACAAAATGACGGAAAAACCCTCACTTGCTGAACCAATATTGTTTTATTTCACATTTTCAAGTGCGGCATGAACTAACTTTCAATTTTGTACATTGTGATTGCTTATATTGTAAAGTGTAACTAAATTTAAGTTGCCGGATGGATGTTAATGACACAATATAAAAATATTTTCCATCCGGATCGGTTATATCTTCTTTTGATATTTTCCTTTAACATCCTATTAATACCTTTATCGGCCAAAAGACATCACACTAAGTGGTTCCTCAACAAATGTATGGAAATAGTTATATTTTCAGCTTTTCTGCAACGTAAAAAACGAGTCTAATAATAAAGATATATTTAGAAAATTTTGCAAAAGTATTTTGTTTAAATAATTAAAAACATACGTTAAATATTATTTCTTAAGTGAGTATTTTTTTTAATTTTCACACATCAATTACTTAGCTGTTGAAAAATTAAACGTTCCTGATCATTATGTCATTCGCCAATTTCTCGATCGCTGTCTCTAGCTCGATTAACTTAACGAAAAATTGCATGCGAAGGCAACAACAAAGTTATCGAGCATGATTCGCCGTTAGCGAGTATGGTCATACCTCATTAGATTAGTATAACTCACTGCCTTACAAACACATGTAATTTAAGGTAGCTTTATTCCCGCGTACCCAATATGTATACAAATGTTCTTTTTTACCAGTTGCTTACCTATTCGCCACTTGCTAACTCTTGGCGAAAAGAAGAGGCCTTAGTGGCTCAATACTAAAATCATATATTTAATCACGTCCAAGTGAAATTTTTTAATATTACTAGGACCTAGTTTTCCCCATTTCTACTACTTTGAACATGCATGCTACCAAAGAACGTAGTCTGGCCATTAAAAATAAATAAATAATTGGCACGTAAACTTCTGTTAGGTGTTTGGCCGAGTTTGTCCTCCTCTTTGTGCTTCTTGATGTTGTTCCACAAATGGAAGAATTATAGCTTTTTATGAATACGTCAGACGCTCTTCGATGAATTCAAACTATATTTCTTTCATATAATTCTACCACTGCAGTAGTTCAAAACAAAAATTACGTTCACATATGCAGTAATTAGCAATAAATCCACAAAATTATACTAAGTTTCCACCGCAGCCGCTATCGTGTTCTCTGCCGCTATCGTGTTCTTAGCGCAAACACGAAACAAAACTCCTGTCAAATCCCATACAAAATTAAAACACAACTCCATACCTAAACCCACTTTTCAAAGCGTGTTTTGTGGGTTTGCGTCTAATTCAAAGCGTGTTTTGTTGGGTTTGCGTCTAATTTAATTATTAAGTGGTGGAAATGTTGCTCATTTTCCTCATTTATTATTGCATTCTTATCGAAATATGGCAACAATGATTGCAATTTGTCAATATTGACGGCCTCCGTAGCCGAGTGGGTTGGTGCGTGATCACCATTCGGAATTCACAGAGAGGTCGTTGGTTCGAATCTCGGTGAAAGCAAAATTAATAAAAACATTTTTCTAATAGCGGTCGCCCCTCGGCAGGCAATGGCAAACCTCCGAGTGTATTTCTGCCATGAAAAAAATCTGCTCATAAACATATCATAAAATAAAATGAAATAAATGTATAAAAAAAAAAAATTTTTTGTGATTCGAACCAAGGATTTCGGATCGGAAGCCCACATTGCTAGCCGCTGGGCTATCGCGCTGTGCTGTCGCCGCAAAATAATGTATCATAAATCTGTTTACCATACCAAAGACCATACACTTTACAAACACATTTCGGTGGAAACAGTTGACAGTTCTCCCAAACACAACTCCTGCAAACACGGTGTTTGCTTTTGGTGGAAACGGGGGCTTAATCTACCCGTTCACATATGGCAGATTACCTGCAAAATTGACAATCCAGTCAATACTGTTGTGAAAGGTTTTTCTTCATAGAAATTATTTTGGTGGAATATTTTGGAGCTTTTGGTTTGTTTAATTACACAGGCACACAAAAAAAAAAAAGTGTCATGTCCAAGACATTAGACTAGTGTATTCCGACGTATTTTTTTGCACTGAATCCGAATCCGAAGCCAGAATACTCAAATTGGCTCCCGTTTTTGAGATAATCGCAAAAAACTGAAAAAAAATTAAAAAACTGAAAAAAGAAATAAAATTTTTTTTCAGATCCTACGGTAGTGTATTTCGATGTATTTTTTCCCGCTGAATCCGAATCCGAAGCCAGAATACTCAAATTGGCTCCCGTTTTTGAGATAATCTCAAAAAACTGAAAAAAATAAATAACTGGAAAAAGAAATAAACATTTTTTTCAGATCCTACGGTAGTGTATTTCGATGTATTTTTTCCCGCTGAGTCCGAACCTGATGCAAACATTTGCATATTGGCTCAAATTCCTTGGGAAAACAACGACGCCATTTTCATATGGTCGAACAAATGAATGACTTTCGACCCTGTCTCGAGGTATCCAAAAGCGCCAAGTTCGTGCCTCTGGGATAAAAACTCTCTTTACTTGTATCTGTAACCAAGGCACCTCCCGTTTCTAATCAGGGCCTAATTTTGCCCGATGTGACCCTAATTAGAGATAACGGCTTATGATTAATTTGTTCACCTTATCAAACCTCCTCAAAGTAATGTCGATATTTCTACAATGGAATAATAAGTATCTAAAAAGGTATTACTTGCTGTAAATTCACCTTTTTGAGTAGTATTCTAAGATTATCTCAAAAAATGGACTCAACCTGACAATTGTGGCTTCAAATCGAATTGCAAATAATTCTGCAATCAGCGGTATAAAACAGATAGAGATACACTACTATAGTGTCTCGAGAAAATATTTGTTTTGTTTTGCCTTCAACTTGATTTTATGCGCAGATTTATGAGAATATCTCAAAAACATAAACGAACACCCTATTTTGTTGTTGCATATTTGGAACCAGTACAAAAATACGTAAAACAGGCTACCGTAGAATCTACAAAAAAAAATTTTTTTCATTACTTTGACTTTTTTAACAAATTTTTGAGACTATATCAAAAATTTGAGCAAATACGCCAGGTTGACGCGGTTTTTTTAAATTATCTCAAAAATTTGACCCAATACGCCAATTCTGGCTTTAGTTTTAGAATCAGCGGAAAAAACACATCGAATTACACTACAATAGTGTCTCAAAAAATTACGTTTGGTTTTTTACATTTGCAAATATGTTTGGCAACATTTTTGTAATCAGCGGGAAAAAGTACGTCGAAAAACACTACCATAATTTCTCGAGAAAATTATTACGTTTGGTTTTGCTCTTTTTTCGATTTTTTGAGCAGTTCTTTGAGATTGTCTCAAAAATTTTAGCCAATATGCAAATTTTTGCATCAGGTTCGGACTCAGCGGGAAAAAATACATCGAAATACACTACCGTAGGATCTGAAAAAAATGTTTATTTCTTTTTTCAGTTTTTTAATTTTTTCTTTCAGTTTTTTGAGATTATCTCAAAAACGGGAGCCAATTTGAGTATTCTGGCTTCGGATTCGGATTCAGTGCGAAAAAATACATCGAAATACACTATCGTAGGATCTGAAAAAAAATTTTATTTCTTTTTTCAGTTTTTTAATTTTTTTTCAATTTTTTTAGATTATCTCAAAAACGGGAGCCAATTTGAGTATTCTGGCTTCGGATTCGGATTCAGTGCGAAAAAATACGTCGGAATACACTAGTCTAATGTCTTGGACATGACACTTTTTTTTTTTTGTGTGCCTGTGTTATTATTAACGATATGAAGAAACTACAAGGAGAAGGAATAGCTAATTTAATTGCGCAATTGGCTGGTAATACATTTTATAGTAAGTAATAAGAGGACTCACGTTTATGGACAAACGCTTTTTTCTGTTAAATGAATGTACGGTTAATAATACTTAATAAACATTTTATTAGAATTATGTCTACAAACCTGTTTTCTATGCCGGCATCTATTTTATTTAATTTTTACTTTAACGTTTTTTTTTACACTCGTAGAAATAATGATCTATTACACAAAAAACACAGTGTTCGGAGCAGCAGCTAATCCCGTTCCACAACCTACAAACTAACTTTTTAACTATAGCCAATATTTATAATTTCGGCCATAAGCTGGTCACCTTAAAATATTATGTTAGCTGGTCACCTTAAAATGTCATGTTATATTATTTTTCAGTTTTTATACATTCCTTACAATATTCCTTTTCGCTTAACGGCATACAAAAATACAAAGTATACGCAGGCATTTACTTAGCATAAGATATGTATACATAACAATACTTCTCCTTTCGTTTGTCTAATGCAGTTACATATGCACAACATACAAAAATACAAAGTATACGCAGGCATTTACTTAGCATAAGATATGTATACATAACATTACTTCTCCTTTCGCTTGCCTAATACAGTTACATATGCACATATATATATACGTGCAAATATTCGCAAATTAGCATTAAGCAGTTGAACTTGTTATAAACACGGCCACGCAATTAAATTAAATATACTAAATTATAACGTATTAAAAACCTAGCTTTTATTTCGCAACATATATGTAGCTACCAAAAAATATTGGAAGCTCAACATTTGGTGACCCCGACGTGATCGCCGTGTTTTTTCGCGTTAATTTAATAATTTAAATTAAATAATTTAAAGTTGCATATTTTCCCGTTGCGGTTTCGAGCATTGTTTTTGTTGTGTACTTAGTGCGGAGTACATAAGACAGTATATAGACCTGTAAAATAGTGCGTTAAACTTAATAACCGGTGGCGAAATTTATTAAAACAGTTGTTCCGGCCAGTTAGATACGGTGCATTTATTTTTACCGTATACATTGTCGTCGAGTATAACGCACCTATTTTTTTTATACGTGTCGCGCAGCGTTATAGTTAACCTATTTGTTCGCCATGCCATTCAGCCCGGCTACTGGTACACCAGCAAGAGACGATACGTATGATGTTGGTCCAACCAATGGGCCGACTATGGGTCCGCCTATGGGCCGAGTGACATTTCTGAAGATGAAATCGAAAGCTATACTTAATCGCCTTGAAAGTATAGCCACCGACTTGGATCCTGATAATCTGCACAGTAAGGATGAATATGCTCTCAACGCAATACTGGAATTATTGGTGGAGCTGAAATCCAGTTTTTCGGTCACCCACACAAGTTTGGAGGAACTGGACTTCGAGTCGATTACCAGTGACCTACCTGCCAAATTCGATACTACGCTAGTCAATCTCAGAGCCACTCTGCAACGGGAGATCGGGAAGCGCAGTACTTCACAACATTGCTCAACTTTTCGGATGAACACCGCGGACACACAGTCTATAATTGTAAACGCAAATCGTTCGCGTGTGCCACTGCTAACGTTGCCCAAATTTAGTGGGGCTTACACTGAGTGGACAAATTTTTACGCAATGTTCACATCTGTAATCGACAAAGACAGTGAACTGACACAAGTGGACAAGCTTCAACATTTGCGGTCTTGCCTTAGTGGTGCTGCCCTGGACACCGTGGGATCACTCGAGATAAACGACATTAACTACAAAATTGCATTAGAACTTTTACAAAAACGATTTGATAATAAACGTCTTATCTTTCAGGCACACATCAGGGGAATATTTGAGTTGGACAAGGTGGATTCGTCCGTACACACGTTGCGGGCATTGACAGACAAGGCAATCGCGCATATGCGCGCTCTACAATCTATCGGCTCAAAAGAACAAATATCCGATAGCATCCTCATTCAGTTGATAGTGCAAAGGTTAGACAAGGTGACTCAAGCTAAATGGGAGGAGAATTCGACAAGCAACGACCTACCCTCTTGGAACCAACTAGCTGGATTTTTAGAAAAACGCTGTCGTACACTCGAAAACGTCGAATATGCATTGCAGACACAAGCTAGCATTCCGGTAAAAGTCCTCAAAAGCGTGAGTACAAATCCAAGAAAATCTTTTGTTGCTTCGAATAGCTCAGTAGGTAGTTGCGTATTTTGCGAATCCCCCGAACATGTAATTTACCGTTGTCAACGCTACGTCAATTTGTCGCCAAATCTACGCCAGAAAGAAGCTAAAACGCTCAACCTATGTCTTAATTGTTTGAAGAAAGGTCATCAGATTCGGGACTGCAAATCGGGACCATGTCGCAGCTGTCAAGCGAAGCATCATACACTGTTACATTTTGATCGGTTATCCATTTCACCAACTGCTCAGTGCCAAGCACCTTGCACTACTTCTGAATCGAATGCTAGGACTGCATCATTATCTGTCACGTCCCATGCTCATACTCCTTCTCCTGATGTTGTGCTCCTCGCCACTGCAATTGTTCTAATTAAAAATCGTGCTGGAACCTTCGTACCTTGCCGCGCCCTCCTAGATTCGGGCTCGCAGCTTCACTTCGTTACAACTCGTTTCGCTAACCAGCTACAACTTACTAGGACGAAATCATTGGTCGCAGTCTCCGGCATTGGAGATGCAAGCTTTTCGACTGATGGGTGCTCCGTTGATATAGTTCTGAAGTCGCGGACTTCAGATTTTTGTACAAATATGACTGCTGTTGTGGTGAAAACAATTACCGATAGTCAACCAGTCGCTTCAATAAACATCGCTAATTGGAACATACCCTCAAACATTCAACTAGCTGATCCTGGTTTTAACGTGCCCCAGCGTATTGATCTGCTCATCGGAGCAGGACTTTTCTATGAGCTACTTTACGTAGGACAAATTCAATTAGCACCTGAAATACCATTACTTCAAAAAACTCGCCTTGGTTGGGTTCTGTCTGGCGGTAAGCAACAGGCCCCCAAACTTTCAACATTCGTAGCAAATCACAGCTCAACTACAGATATCAATATTGATGATCGGCTGGATGATTTAGTCCGGCAGTTTTGGGAGATCGATCATGTCGTTGAACCGATTTCCAAAAATTCTAAAGAGGAGCTTGACTGTGAGTTGCATTTCAAGCAAAATTTCATTCGTTTAGCCTCAGGCGCATATTCGGTTCGCCTGCCAACAAAGCTAAATTTAGATTCGTTAGGTGAGTCGTACTCACAAGCTCGACGCCGATTTCAAAACCTAGAAAGAAAACTCGTACGTAATCCTGAGCTCAAGGCAAAATATTGTGCATTCATGAAAGAGTATCGTGACCTCAATCACATGTCGTTAGTTCCAAACTCTGCTATCCATGAGTGCAAATATTTTCTGCCGCATCATTGCGTCATTAAAGACGAAAGTACTACAATAAAATTAAGAGTTGTTTTTGACGGTTCTGCAGCTACAACCTCGGGTTTATCACTTAATGATTTACTCATGACTGGACCAACAATTCAGCCCAAACTTTTCAATATTTTAATTCGTTTTCGTACGTTTCCGATTGCACTCACTGGAGACATCTGCAAAATGTATAGATGCGTCCGGATCTACCCACCGGATAGCATGCTCCAGTGTATATTGTGGCGTGATTCTCCTGAAGATGACTTGAATATATATAAATTAGACACTGTAACATATGGAACTAAATCTGCAGCATTCCTAGCGATTCGTTCAATGCACCAACTTGCGTCGGATGAATCCTCAGTTTATCCACTTGGTTCGCAAACCATCATTCGAGACTTTTACGTGGACGACTTGATAAGTGGTGGCGATACTTTGGAAGAAGTAGAAGAAATCAAACGACAAACAACGAATATTCTCGCTCGAGGTAACTTCCAGCTAAGAAAATGGTGTTCCAATAGTCCAGATGTTCTTCGTAATATTCCTGATACTGATAAACAAGACTTGCTTAAGTTTAATGACGGCAGCGACATCACCAAGGCATTGGGTTTGATCTGGAAGCCGTTTGATGACAATCTGCTATTTTCGTTTAAGTCGCAACCTGAATTTTGCAAGAATTCCAAGCGATCGGCGTTATCTACGTTAGCTCGTTGTTATGATCCGCTTGGACTCATTGGCCCTACTTTGACCAGAGGAAAAATTCTTTTACAGCGCATGTGGAGGGATAAGCTGGAGTGGGATGAAAGCTTACCGCACTCACTGAACACTGCTTGGTCTACATTTCGCAACGAGTTCGTCGAAGTGCAGCATTTATCATTCCCTCGGTATGTACTGCAGCCTGGCGCCACCGTCGAAATTCATGCATTTTGTGATGCAAGTATCGAAGCGTACGGTGCCTGTATCTACATTCGTTCGATAATGGATAAACGCGCGCAAGTGCATCTACTGTGTTCCAAAGCTCGCGTCGCTCCATTGAAGATACTTACGATACCCAAACTGGAACTCTGCGCTGCTGCCTTGCTTGCGGAATTAGTAAATGAGATATTCAAAATGAAACTTTTCGCCGGCCGTTTTCACTGTTGGTCGGATTCATCGATTGTGCTTTCATGGCTGCGTGAAGAGCCATCTAAATTTAATGTGTTTGTTGCTAACCGGGTAAGCGCGATACAGCAACTTACAGAGGGTATGCAATGGCATTACATTCCTACAGAATTAAACCCTGCTGACATTTTGTCGAAGGGAGCCTCACCAACGACACTTTCACAATCTCCACTTTGGATGCACGGGCCTTCGTTCTTGCGAGAAGTTGACAACAATTGGCCCCAATTTTGCGCACCTAAAACTAAAATTATAGAACTTCGACAAAAGGTGTTGCTCTTGTCAAATGATCGAACCGACTTAACACTATCCTTTAAGTACATAAATTCGTTTGGCAAGATGCAACGTATTTTTGGATATGTAAACAAGTTTATAACAAGCAGAATCTCTCCAAGAACTTCGCAACTCACGTTTGAGGATATTCATCGCGGTACTCAATTGTTGATTCGCATCGTTCAAAGGGCGCAGTTGTGGTCCGAGTATGTGGCTTTGAAAAACAATAAGTTTGTTCACGCCTCAAGCCCCATCGCTTCGCTGTCACCATTTTTAGATGATTTTGGCCTTATTCGCGTAGGTGGCAGACTAAGACATTCAACGCTCAGCTTTGAAGCACGTCATCCATGCATCCTTCCAAGGGATCACCCACTGACATTCGCCATAATAACACATTATCACCGTAAGTACCACCATGCAGGTCCGCAGTCTTTGCTTGCTTCTCTTCGCATGCAGTTTTGGCCCATAGGAGGAAGGAAAACTACTGCGCGAGCCATACGAAGGTGTATCATATGTTGTAGATCAAAACCGCGTCTTCTCGAGCATATCATGGCTGACTTACCTAAAGAGCGCATTCAGACTACACGCGCTTTTATGATAACTGGGGTAGATTATTGTGACCCATTTTATTATAAGTCTGAAATTCGCAACAAATCTCCACAAAAATGTTACCTGAGTGTCTTCATCTGCTTTTCAACAAAGGCAATTTGGATAGAACTAGTAAAAGATCTTTCTACTGACGCCTTTTTAGGCGCTCTCAAACGCTTCGTCGCTACGCGCGGCATACCTAGCTGCATCTGGTCAGACAACGCCACAAACTTTGTGGGCGCTAGAAACGAGTTAAACGACTTACGAAATTTAGTCCTCAATGAAAATCATCGTAGCGCAGTTAATAAATACTGCATTAGCAATGGATTTGATTGGCGCTTCATACCGCCTCGTTCGCCGCATTTTGGGGGCCTATGGGAGGCAGCGGTTAAAACAGCCAAGCAGCATCTATATCGTTCAGTTGGGTCCTCAATTCTTGGATTTGACGAATTGCGTACTTTGGTATGTCAAATAACAGCTATAATAAATTCGCGCCCTCTTGTTCCACTTTCAGAGAATCCAGAAGATCTTGATGTGCTTACGCCAGGTCACTTTTTGATTGGTGGCCCACCAACCGCTTTTCCTGAACCTAATCTTACGTCGCTGAATTATAACCGGCTCAATCAATGGCAACGCGTATCCTACATTCAACAAATTTTCTGGAAGCGTTGGAGTCAAGAATATCTAACTATTCTACAGCAGCGAGTTAAATGGCGGACGCCTCAGCCTAGCATCCAGGTCAACGACATTGTGTGCATCAAAGAGGAAAACACGGCTCCACTAAAATGGCCTTTGGCACGGGTAGTCGAACTCATCACTGGAACTGACGATGTTGCACGAGTAGCCGTCTTGCGTACACCTACTGGCATTACACGTAGAGCTATCAATAAGCTGTGCGTCCTTCCTGTAAATGCTTCTGTTGAAAGCCCTGACCTTTCAACGGGGGGGAGGATGTTCGGAGCAGCAGCTAATCCCGTTCCACAACCTACAAACTAACTTTTTAACTATAACCAATATTTATAATTTCGGCCATAAGCTGGTCACCTTAAAATATTATGTTAGCTGGTCACCTTAAAATGTCATGTTATATTATTTTTCAGTTTTTATACATTCCTTACAATATTCCTTTTCGCTTAACGGCATACAAAAATACAAAGTATACGCAGGCATTTACTTAGCATAAGATATGTATACATAACAATACTTCTCCTTTCGTTTGTCTAATGCAGTTACATATGCACAACATACAAAAATACAAAGTATACGCAGGCATTTACTTAGCATAAGATATGTATACATAACATTACTTCTCCTTTCGCTTGCCTAATACAGTTACATATGCACATATATATATACGTGCAAATATTCGCAAATTAGCATTAAGCAGTTGAACTTGTTATAAACACGGCCACGCAATTAAATTAAATATACTAAATTATAACGTATTAAAAACCTAGCTTTTATTTCGCAACATATAGCTACCAAAAAATATTGGAAGCTCAACACACAGTATGGTTATTATCCAGGATTATTTTATAATCTCATATTTTGGGAAGAAATTTTTAATTACGGATTGGGAGTAAAGCACGAAAAAGTAGATCATCTACTTATATGTGAACGTATTAAAAGTCTATTTAAAAAAAAAAAAGAGGTGTGTGTGTCAGCTCCGACAGGCGACTGGAGTTTACTCCTTAAGAACGATTACCGTGATAGTTAAAAATAAAGGTTCCAGAGAGCTTAAAATACGTTCACATATGCATTAATTACCAATAAATCAACAAAATTAATATACCCGTTCACATATGGCAGATACCTGCAAAATTAACAATCAGCTATCAATACTGTTGTGAAAGGTTTTTCTTCATAGAATTTATTTTGGTGGAATATTTCGGTGTTTTTGCTTTGTTTAATTATTTTCATCTTAACGATATGATGAAAAGACAAGGAGAAGGATTATCTAATTTAATTGCGCAATTCGCTGCTAATAAATAAATTTATATTTTTCCAGTAATATAGAAAAGGTCTTCATTTACTCCTTTTGTATATCCCTACTAATATTATAAATGTGAATGTAAGTTTGTTTGTTACGCTTTCACGCCAAAACTACTTAACCGATTATTACGAAACTTTGTGCACATATTTTTGGAGGTGATAGAAGTAACATAGGATACTTCTTATTAAAAAAAATTATTTTTTTTTGAATGATAAAAAAATTGTTTGTCAAAAAATCTCAAAATTTCAGCTGTTTGCAATTTTTCTATATTTATGGCTTTTTTATTCTTCTTCTTAATTGGCGCTATAACCGCTTACGCGATTTTGGCCGAGTTTAACAAAGCGCGCCAGTCGTTTCTTTCTCGTGCTAACCGGCGCCAGTTGGACACACCAAGTGAAGCCAAGTCCTTCTCCACCTGATCTTTCCAACGCAGAGGAGGCCGCCCTCTTCCTCTGCTACCACCAGCTGGTACCGCATCGAATACTTTCAAAGCCGGAGCGTTTGTATCCATTCGGACGACATGACCCAGCCAACGTAGCCGCTGGATCTTTATTCGCTGCGCTATGTCTATGTCGTCGTAAAGCTCATACAGCTCATCGTTCCATCGTCTGCGATATTCGCTGTTGCCAACGTGCAAAGGTCCAAAAATCTTACGCAGAATCTTTCTCTCGAACACTCCAAGCGTCGCTTCATCGGATGTTGTCATCGTCCAAGCTTCTGCGCCATACGTTAGGACGGGCATGATGAGAGTCTTGTAGAGTGTTAGTTTTGTTCGTCGAGAGAGGACTTTACTACTCAATTGCCTACTTAGTCCAAAGTAGCACTTGTTGGCAAGAGAGATTCTACGTTGGATTTCAAGGCTGACATTGTTATCGGTGTTAATGCTGGTTCCTAAATAAACGAAGTCTTTTACAACCTCGAAATTATAACTGTCTACAGTGACGTGGGTGCCGATACGCGAGTGCGCCGACTGTTTGTTTGAAGACAGGAGGTACTTCGTTTTGTCCTCGTTCACCACCAGACCCATTCGCTTTGCCTCTTTATCCAGTTTGGAGAAGGCAGAACTAACAGCGCGGTTGTTAAGGCCGATGATGTCAATATCATCGGCATACGCCAGCAATTGTACGCTCTTATAAAAAATTGTGCCTGAGCGATTAAGTTCTGCGGCTCGTACGATCTTCTCCAACATCAGGTTAAAGAAGTCACACGACAGCGAGTCACCCTGTCTGAAACCTCGTTTGGTATCAAACGGCTCGGAGAGGTCTTTCCCAATTCTGACGGCGCTGCTGGTGTTGAGCAACGTCATCTTACATAGCCGTATTAGTTTTGCGGGGATACCAAATTCAGACATCGCGGCATACAGGTAACTCCTTTACGTACTGTCGAATGCAGCTTTGAAGTCGACGAAAAGATGGTGTGTGTCGATTCTCCTTTCATGGGTCTTTTCCAAGATTTGGCGTATTGAGAATATTTGCTCGATGGTAGACTTTCCAGGTCTGAAGCCACACTGATAAGGTCCAATCAGTTGGTTGACGGTGGGCTTCAGCCTTTCACACAATACGCTCGCTAGAACCTTATAGGCGATATTTAGAAGACTAATCCCGCGGTAATTGGCACAAATTGCAGGATCGCCCTTCTTATGGATTGGGCAGAGCACACTTAAATTCCAATCGGCAGGCATGCTTTCATCCGACCATATTTTGCATAGGAGCTGATGCATGCACCTTACCAGCTCCTCGCCGCCATGTTTGAATAGCTCAGCCGGCAGTCCGTCGGCGCCCGCGGCTTTGTTGTTCTTTAGCCGCGTTATCGCTATTCTCACCTCGTCATGATCGGGTAGCGGAACGACAATTCCATCGTCAACGATTGGGGTATCGGGATCTTCACTTTCTCGGTGACATGCGCAGCTGTCACTGTTTAATAGGTTCGAGAAGTGTTCCCTCCATAATTTAAGATTGCTCTGTACGTCAGTCACCAGTTCGCCGTCTTTGTTCTTACAGGAAAACGCCCCGGTCTTAAAACCTTCTGTAAGCCGCCGAACTTTCTGGTAGAATTTTCGGGCGTTGTTCCTGTTGGCCAGCATCTCAAGCTCTTCGCACTCACGTATTTCGGCCTCTCGTTTCTTCTTTCGGATAATACGTCTCTCTTCCTTTTTCAGCTCTCGGTAGCGATCCCACATGGCTCGCGTTGCGCCCGATCGCAGCGTGGCTCTATAGGCGGCATCCTTTCTTTCGGCGGCAGCATGACATTCCTCGTCGTACCAATTGTTTTTTCGGGCTCGCCGGAATCCGATTTCTTCTTCGGCGGCGGTACGTAGAGAACGAGAAATGTTGCTCCATTGTTCGTGGATGCCGGTTTGTTGGGCAGTGCTCTCCGAGAGCAGGAGTGAGAGTCGAGTGGCGAATCTTCTGGCTGTCTGTTGTGATTGTGATTTTTTGCTGCACAGAGGCGTGTGCGCAGTTTGGCTGCAACAAGGTAGTGATCCGAGTCAATGTTGGGCCCTCGGATCGTACGTACATCTAATACACTAGAAACGTGTCTTCCATCTATCACAACATGATCGATCTGGTTTCGTGTTTTTCGATCAGGAGACAGCCAGGTGGCTTGGTGAATCTTCTTATGCTGGAATCTGGTGCTGCAGACTACCATGTTTCGGGCCCCGGCGAAGTCGATCAGCCTCTGTCCGTTACCAGATGTTTCGTTGTGCAGGCTGAATTTTCCGACTGTGGGACCAAAAATTCCCTCCTTGCCCACCCTGGCGTTGAAGTCGCCAAGCACGATTTTTATGTCGTGGCGGGGGCAGCGCTCATAGGAACGTTCCAGGCGCTCATAGAAAGAATCTTTGGTCGCATCGTCCTTCTCTTCCGTCGGGGCGTGGGCGCAAATTAGCGATATGTTAAAAAAACGGGCTTTAATGCGGATTGTTGCGAGACGCTCGTCCACCGGAGTGAACGACAGTACTTGGCGACGAAGTCTCTCTCCCACAACAAATCCGACACCGAATTTGCGCTCCTTTACATGGCAGCTGTAGTAGACGTCTCAAGGTCCTATGGTTTTCTTTCCTTGCCCCGTCCATCGCATCTCTTGGATGGCAGTGATGTCAGCCTTTACTCTCACGAGGACATCAACCAGCCGGGCAGAGGCACCTTCCCCATTAAGGGACCGGACATTCCAGGTGCATGCCCTCAAATCATAGTCCTTAGTTCGTTTGCAGGGGTCGCCATCAGTATAGGGAGGTCTCATCCGAGGCTTTTTTAAAGTTTTCATTGGGGGGGATTTTTAAGTGGCGGGTCCCAAACCCAACGCACAACCAGCTATCCTGGAATGTTTCGCCTTCTCACTTTAGCTCACTCCCGAACGGGTGTTCGGAAGCTACCCAGAGGATACGTGGGCTAATCCCGGCCGTTGTGAGCTGCTTGAACCATATGCAGAAGAATCGTCCTGGCCATTCCCAAGTGAATGGCGATCAGTAACTTTCCCCACTTGCGTGGACTTCTACACATGGAACCATCTTTTTTATTAAACAGTTTTATTTAGCTTGCCCAGTTTATTTATTTGTTTGTTTGGGTGAAATTTAGTAATTGGAATTTTACCCTTTTCTTGATGACATGTTGATCTGATATTTGGTATTCTTTTGTCATTTTTATATTTTTATACAATATAAATATATACAATTTTGATTTTTGAGGTTTTTGTGGGTAGGTGTCACTTGATTATTTTAAATCTTACCACTGATTTTAATTCTTACTCTGTTCTTCTTTAAAAATGCCTCGGAAACGGAAATCTGATCTATCCAAAAATTCGTCGCGGCTCCGTGCGGCAAAAGTTGCACGAAATCAAGAGTCTTCGATTCACGCAGAGCTGAGAAAACAACGACAAGCACAGCGACAAAAGAATTTTGAGAGCAACTGAAACGCCTTCTCAAGCACAAGTTCGCTCAGAAAGATAAGCTGAGCTGCAGGCAGCTAGAAGAGCAATAGAAACCCCAGAGCAATCGCAGGTGAGAAGAATTCATAATGCAGAAATGCAGAGCACGCGCCGTAGAAATTTGATGAGTAAGGATTGGTTTGTATTTAATGGTACTGAATTTCAATATTATCCTTCAATTGAATATCATAATCATCCTTTAATTGTTATTGGCACAATGGATAAAAAATGTCAGTATTGCGATGCTTTCAAGTGGAAAGATGAAACTGCTGGAATGTGTTGTTCCAGTGGTAAAGTTTCACTTCCAGTAATTGGTGAACCAGAAGAGCCTTTAAAAACTTTATTGTTAAATGTTACAAATGAGTCAAAGCAATTCTTAAACAAAATAAGAAAGTATAACTCTTGCTTTCAAATGACATCCTTTGGAGTTGATAAAGTGATAAGAATGCCCGGATTTTCACCAACTTTTACTGTACAAGGGTAGATATATCATCAAATTGGATCACTATTTCCGGAAGAAAATGATCAGCATACATTTTTGCAAGTTTATTTTATGGGTGATGAACAAAATGAAGTCAACCGTCGTTGCCAATATATTGAAGGAGTAGGAAGAGAAACAGTATTGAAAATTCAACAAATGTTACACAGTCTCAATAATTTGGTGAAGATCTTCAAAAGTGCAATAGACAACTGGCCTTCAGATAATTATAAAATTGTCATTCATGCTGATCGAACTCCACGTGGTGAACATGAGAGGCATTATAATGCGCCGATGGTCAATGAAGCTTTTGTTTTGGTCACTGGTGACCCGTGCTCTCCACGAGACATAGTGTTACGGGCACATGATAATACGCTACAGCGTGTTGCCGATACTCATAAATTTTATAATGCTTTGCAGTACCCATTAATTATCAAATTTTCAGTAAAGGTGAATCAGGATATCATTTTAATATTCCAGTCATTAATCCAACAACAAAACAGCCAATTTCAAATAAAAAAGTTTCCTGTATGGACTTCTATGCGTATTACATCATGATTCGAGAGAATGATTTGAATCTCCTTCTGCGTACAAGGCAAATTTTCCATCAATTCGTGGTAGACATATATATTAAAGTAGAGAGCGAACGTCTTCGTTACATTTCCGTAAACCAGAAAAAATTACGAGCTGAAAATTATATATGTACATCTACAAGATGCGATTAGCGCAGATGAGATAGCAATGAAGCAGCATGGCGGCTGCTTGGCTTTCCATTACATGGATTTCACCCACTGTTATACATCTTACAGTTCACTTAGAAAACGGACAGCGTGTTTTTTTTTATGAAAATACCTTTCTAGATAGGATTTTATCTCCTCCTAAGACCACGCTGACTGCCTTTTTCCACCTTTGTCAGAATGATACTTTTGCAAGGACATTATTGTACTCTGAGGTTCCCCGTTATTATACATGGAACACCTGAAAAAAAGAGTGGCATCGTCGTGTTCAAGGTACACCTGTTGAAAATCAACCTGGGGTTAAATCATCGGATCCTCTTCGTCGTGTCTATACTGTGCATGTTACAAATTTCGAATGCTTTTGTCTGCGTATGTTATTGCATCATGTTAGAGGTACAACTAGCTTTACAGAACTTAAAATTGTCAATGGTCAGGAATGTCAAACATACAGAGAAGCATGTGAATCTCGGCGATTGTTAGAAAATGATAATTATTGTGGCGAAACTATGGAGGAAGCGGTACAATGTCGATTACCAGATAAAATCAGGTAACTTTACGCTACGCTTTTATCTTCATGCGGTTTGTCTAATCCTCAAACTCTTTGGGATGAGTACAAAGAATACATGGCCGAAGACATTTTATATCAACTGTAGCGAGTACATACAGATATGACTTTCAATGAAGATATCTACAACGAAACGCTAATTATAATCGAAAATAAGGTTTTTACAATGGTTGGAAAAAAATTAAATGAACCGGAAAGACGTTCTTGTTTAACCTATTATTAATGTCCGTCAGAAAAGACAAACAAATAGCAGTTGCTGTAGCAGCACATTCTGTTTTAAAATTACCATTAAATCTGGCACAGGAAGATTCACCCATCTGTAATTTCAGTAAAAATAGTTCGCGAGGTAGGATGCTGCGAGAATGTAAGCTTTTAGTGTGGGATGAAAGTACAATGTCTCACAAGAAGGCTATAGAAGCTTTACACCGAACTTTCCAGGACTTGCGAGATAGTTGATATATAAAATGGGAGGAATGATAGTTTTATTGGCTGGTGATTTCCGACAAACCCTCCCAGTCATTCAGAGAGGGACACCAGCAGATGAAATTCAAGCATGTATCAAATCATCATGCTTTTGGTCGAAAGTTGAAAAACTCAGCCTGAAAACAAATATGAGAGTTCATCTTCATAATGGCGTGGACTCGGGACTTTATGCAGAAATGTTGTTGAAAATTGGTGATGGTTGTTTAGACGTTGACAAAGAAGGTTATATATCACTATCAAGAGAATTTTGCAATTTAGTTTGTGGAATGTTTTTCCGGAATTGCAACAAAATTTGAGTTGTGATCAGTGGTTGTGCGCAAGAGCAATATTGAGGTAGTTTCTAGGATCAGCACTGACATTTTAAAAGAGGAGCAAAGGGAAATGAAGGAATATTTGTCAATGGATACAATTATGGATACGGAACTAAGTACTTCATATCCTATGGAATTTCTAAACTCACTTGAACCGTGTGTACCGTCACATAAAATTAAATTAAAATTGAATGTACCAGTGATGCTTATGCGAAATCTGAATGCTCCTCTGCTATGTAATGGAACAAGGCTTCGGATAACAAAATTGGGACAAAATATACTTGGTGCTACTATTTTAACAGGTATGGGTAAGGGAAAAAGTATTATCATACCTCGCATTCCAATTATTCCCACTGGCCTTCCATTCCAATTCAAAAGGGTTCAGTTTCCCATCAAGCTTAGCTTTGCTGTTGCCATAAATAAAGCACAAGGGCAGACATTGCAGGTAGCGGGAGTGAATTTAGAAAAGCCATGCTTCTCTCACGGTCAACTATATGTAGCATGTTCGCGAGTGTCTAATGCCCGGAATTTACACATATTTGCAAAAGACGGAAAAACTTATAATATAGTCTACTATCCTAACTAAATATAGTCTACTATCCTAACTATCCTAGATTAATACTCTCCATTATATCTTTTTGAATTATAAGAATTTAAAATTATTTATTTTTATTACAGTGAAATATATTTTAACATTTTTTTTTAATAAATTAAGCATATTTTAAGTTTTTGAAACTCATTGTATGTAGTAATTTTTAAATACGAAATCACATTGATTCAGCCCTTTTGAAATGTAATGATCTTTGATATTTATTTAAGGGCTACAACGCGAGCGAAGCCGCGGGTAACAGCTAGTTAAATATATTTTTAAATATCACGGTAATCGTTCTTAAGGAGTAAACTCCAGTCGCGTGTCGGAGCTGATACACACACTTCTTTTTTTTTGACAAATCACAGTGGTGTTCCCCCTTAAGGAGATGAGAAGGCGCAAATGTTACTGTTAACTATTTTTAGTAAAATTGAGATTTAAAAGGTTTGTAGCAGCAGATAATGTTAACTATATGCAACAGAATGCAGAATTCTCTTGCATGTTAATTAACATTCTCTGCAGAAACTCCCAGTGCGTATCATCCCAGTGCGAATCGTTCTCAAGTAAATGTAATAGTTGGCATGCCTCACGGTAAGTCGCACACAGCTGTCCATTAACTGTTCTCAGTTGTTTAAACGATGTCGGACCACAAACATTCACCAACAACAACCGCAAATAATAACATTCATCGTTATTTGGATGTACTGTGTAGGTGCGACCCAGAGCATCTGAAGCAAATACATTTGGATGTCCTTCAACTGGTGTTCCTTGTTTTCGACGCTGAAACGATTTCGATGATGCGTTCCATGTGTAATAGCGTGGCATGTCAGCATACAGCAAAGTGCGAGCAAAATCATCAGTTTGACAGCAATTGTGGCAATTTTACTTTGCCTTCAGCACAACATAATCCAGTAGATTCACCAGTGTATTTTAACGCCTTACAATATTTACAAATTGTTTTCATTTCCCCAATTGTTACCGATTTGTCGGCACAATAATCAATTGCCGGATCATAGTGGAATGCAGCTCGTTCAAGAATCACAGGAGCACTGCGTCTGCGGATTCGCTCAATTTCATTATGTCTAGTTTGCTGTTGTTGTGTTTGATGTGCACGAACTCGTTGCATTCTAAGCCTATCTCCTACATTGTCACTCACTAAAGAACGCAATTCTGACATAGCAATACGACTATTTTCTTCATCTGTCTGTCTCTGGTCATCAGTGCGGTTAGCACGTGAGGTAGCTCTTCGCACATTTGATTGACTCCGACGACCTAAGTCAGGTCGCCTTCTCCTCGGCATCGTAAATTGTAATTAATCAAAGTGGGACAATTTCCCGCTCATTTAGCAGTAAAGTGTCACTATCACAAAAAAGAGCACATTACTTGGAATGTCACTATCACAAAGAATCACCAAAGTAAAGAAAGTTCTCTTGCACGTAGCCACAAAGATAGATATAATATCGTAATAATACTTTTTTCCGTGCTCTGAAATGCGACAGGATGGATTGACGTATTAGTTGGTTGTCAAATCTAATGTCAAATATTATGATTGCGTTCAGAAATTTAACTTAAAATTTATAATTTAATTTGTGACAAAACTTAAGATTTATCTTTCGATTTCTATATAGTCTTATTAAAAAAATAATCGAACAGATTAACAACTGAAGTTAGCTAAAATTGAGTTTCTCGAAGCCGACCACTATTTATGTACTATGTATTTTGAGACTATGCAATTTTATCGCGTTCGCGATTCACCTTCACTTTTGTTGAGTTTCAGAACGCGATATTAGATCCTCCAACGCGCACGCGAATTTGAACTTTATGCAGCGGTAATAAATTACAAATTGACTCTCCATTTTATTTAGAAAACGTTTGCATGGGAAATAGAAAAATGCTGTTTTGAGGATTTTCCCGGCAATTATTCGAATTTTTCTCACCTTTTAAACCTTCCCTAGACCTCCACGAATAAGTCAAGACCAAGATAAGATAAATCCGTTCAGCCGTTCTCGAGTTTTAGCGAGACTAACGAACAGCAATTCATTTTTATATACATATATAGATAGATAGATAGATATAAGCATATTGTCGTTTCCGGCACTCGGCCAAACATCTAACAGAAGTGTAAGCGCCAATTATTATTATATATAATATATAAGCATATTGTCGTTTCCGACACTTTTTGGGGAACATTTAATATACTGCCATTAAAAAACGGATCTAAAAGGGGAGAAAGAGAGGGGTATCTCCATCCTAAAACTTTAAAACCCATCCTCCGGAGGTTTAAAGCGAAAAGTTAGTGTTGCCAGATACCTAAAAAAAGAACGAAGTTCATATGGAGGTAGAATTGTATAGAGACGTTTGTAAATTAATTAGTATTTTTATTTTAAATTGCAGGCATCTAGAAACACAATATTGTTGTCCATTAAAAATAATTATTAAACGCGTTTAAAATTGAACCTAACGAGGATGTTGTAAATTGAGTATATCTCACAGCTCAGAGGAGTTATATGCTCTCGCCTCCCAGATGACTTTATTAAAATAAGAAGAAGTATATTATATACTTATAAGAAAACTAATTGGTACTGGAAGAAAAAATAATATGAAAAAGAATTAAATGAGAATTTTAAATTGAAAAAACATTCATCGAGAATCTCCATAATACATATACTCTAATTAAATTTTTAGTTTAAATGCGATTTTTGGTGTAACTGTATACTGAAATAGTTTATTAAATTATTATTTATGATACAACTACTGAAATAGTAATTTAAATTGTGTTTCTAAAGATTTAAGTCACTTTTTGTACATTGGAATATTAAAACATTTTCATGTTGTGTTGAATTCTTTGGCGAAATATAAAAAATCTTAAGAAATTATAAAAAAGGCGCCATTGTATATAATATTTAGCACAGAGGCAACAAGACACAAATGATTACTTGCAACAACAACAAAAACGCACATAATATAAAATGTCTTAAAACGCTCGGAAGCATATTCATTCCCGGCGGAGATTATACCGCAAAAAATGTGACATAGTATTCTAGATTAGTGATGGGCAAACTCAGCACGTTTGCACTGTGCAGTAGCGTGTGCTTCTGCGTGCTAAAAGTGCTTGGTGAAGGGGGATAACAAAGCACAGGGAAGAAACGGAAAAATTGAGCTAGTTGTGTCTGTGTTTGTATCCTGAATGAGAAAGCAATTATTCATGAATTCTTACCAGGGATGCCAACTTTTAACTTCATATCAACAAATTTCTAAAAAAAATAGGTTTTTTTGGTAGATTTTTCTTCCATAACTAAATTTAATACATATTACACTTTCTATTGTAATCATAAATTAAGATAATAAACAATAAACAAGCAATTAAACATTTCAGAAGTTCGCGTAATACTGTTTTTTAATTGCGAGATGTAAAGAAGATTAAGACCTCTGAAAATATTTAATTTGAGATTAAATTAAAATTTACATATTGGAAAGCAATGACAGTTAAATCTTCAATAATATTGATCACTGCATATATTGACGAATTTGTAAATTATTCACACTTATCTTATGACTAGCAAACCCGACCCGCTTCGCTGGGCAAAGACACGGTGGGTCCACGTTTTGGCATATATTTCGAGACCCTAGTCTACTGAATAGTCCAAACAAAGCCTAAAAATTTGGTTTGGATAGGTATGAAAATTACCCCACGTTAAAGCACTTATCGACAGCTTTCATTTGATGCCCATATTGGCCATCCACAACCAAAGGTTACCCGGGCCCACGTTTTGACCTATATCTCGAGACCCCAGTCCCGGAGCGGCATGAGAAATACTCTGTACTAAAGCATTCACCAACAGCTTCCAATTGATATCCATATTGTACAAACACATTCTAGGGTCCACGTGTTGGTCTCTATCTCGGGGCCCTAGTCACGGAGCGGCATGAAAAATGCTCTGAACTAAAGCATTCACCAACAGCTTCCATTTGATACCCATATTGTAAATACACATCCGAAGGTTACCCGGGCCCACGTTTTGACCTATATCTTGAGACCCCAGTCACGGAGCGGCATGAGAAATACTCTGTACTAAAGCATTCACCAACAGCTTCCAATTGATATCCATATTGTACAAACACATTCTAGGGTCCACGTGTTGGTCTCTATCTCGGGACCCTAGTCACGGAGCGGCATGAAAAATACTCTGAACTAAAGCATTCACCAACAGCTTCCATTTGATACCCATATTGTATATACACATCCGAAGGTTACCCGGGCCCACATTTTGACCTATATCTCGAGACCCCAGTCACGGAGCGGCATGAGAAATACTCTGTACTAAAGCATTCATCAACAGCTTCCAATTGATATCCATATTGTACAAACACATTCTAGGGTCCACGTGTTGGTCTCTATCTCGGGACCCTAGTCACGGAGCGGCATGAAAAATACTCTGAACTAAAGCATTCACCAACAGCTTCCATTTGATACCCATATTGTATATACACATCCGAAGGTTACCCGGGCCCACATTTTGACCTATATCTCGAGACCCCAGTCACGGAGCGGCATGAGAAATACTCTGTACTAAAGCATTCACCAACAGCTTCCATTTGCTACCCATATTGTACAAACACATCCTAGGGTTACCCGGGTCCCTGGTCTCGGAACGGTATGGAAAATACTTTATACTATAGAAATCATCAACAGCTTCCATTTGCTACCCATATTGTACAAACACATCCTAGGGTTACCCGGGTTCACGTTTTGGCCTATTTCTCGAGACCCTGGTATCCGATTCTTAAAATTTTAAAACACAAACCATCTACTGAATAGTCCAAACAAAGCCTAAAAATTTGGTTTGGATAGGTGAGCCCGTTCGCGAGTTTTAAGCGAATATAGGGACAGATTTTCACATTTATATATATAGATTACTTAAATGGTTTTTGATATCGGATATATTTTCTTAAATTGATGTTTTTTGAAATGAGCTAAGAAATCCAGAAAATCAAATTTTTTAGCAAATTACTTTATAAAACTGCAAACTCTCTTCAGCTACCGAAGTTTGTCAAATGTTTCAGAATTTTTAGCTACTATATGATAGCATTTTTCTTTTAATTTCATAAAAAGTGGACGTGATTGACAACTAATTTTGCCCATCTAAATCCAATACACTCTGATATGCACAACTGCATAAAAAAATAAACAACCAATACATATGTATATAAATCATGAATAATAAAATCAACAATTTCCAAAACTGATTCCCACATTTAACAACTGCGGCAACTCTTACTCATAAGTTTTGACATTTCATAAATAAAATTAGTTTTTCGTGATTTCTTCATTTTTCGACTATATTTTTTGAGACCGTAAGTTACATATTATTGTCGCATAAAAAACCACTAATATTAAGTGTATTTGTATGGTGTGGATGCAGTGAAAGTGCTGAAAATTCTATTTAAAAATTCGAAACGGTGAACGGCAAAACACAATGCACAGTGTTCAACTGCCGACAAAAACATAAATTTATTTCTAATGTGTAATATATTACTCTGTTTTAACTTTTAATTTAGATAAACAATGTTAAATAAAATATTAAATACTAGCAACCCGCCCAGCTTCGCACGGGTATAAAATATATACCCTATGTCACTCACTGAAAAAATGATTAAAATCGATTCAGTAGTTGTGGCTTATTCATTACTGCCCGTGGCCCGCACGCGTTAAATTTGGAGTAAAACAATTCCCCTTTTTTTATAGCATGAAGATTTCCTGCTATCTTTGGGATATCTAAATTCATACCCTACATTTTTGCGTATTAACTTTTTGCATTTTTACATATGTGTTTATTTTATTTTTACAACAATTACTATATTACAGAATGTCTTTATATACAACGTTCATAGCCTTCTTGTCATTAGACAATACAAACATGTTTTCTCTAGAGGTTACTCTTGAAAGAGCGACATACAGTTGGCCATGTGAAAAACAGTCAACACTCAAATCTAAGCCTGCAACGTTGAAGGTTTGACCCTGAGATTTATTAATGGTCATTGCAAAAGATGTCTTTACCGGAAATTGTAAGCGTTTAAATTGGAATGGTAGATCCGATGGTATCAGAGGGATTCGGGGAATCAATACATCTTCTCCGGTACCACATCCTGTGCTGTGTATTGTGCACTCTATTATGAAAGTTTTCAGTGATTTTACCAGCAAACGCGTGCCATTGCAAAGTTTAGGTGGACTTAGGTTTCTTAATAAAATAACAGGACAACCTATTTTCAGCTCCATTTTGTGAGGAGGGAGTCCAGACGGGTTCAAAGAATTTAGAAATTCTGTAGGAAATTGAACAGCTTCTTCCAAATCGAGAACAGTATCGACCGAGTAGTATATTTTCGTCGGCGCATCAATCTTTGAAATAATCAAGTTATTTACTTTATCTACTTGTTCGTTAGTTGGTGACAGAATAGCTCTTTCTTTAAACCAAGATATTGTCTAATAACTTATGTTATCAATGTCAGGATAGACATTGTTGACTAACTCTTGGATGTTGTCTATCAAAACACAAAGGTTTTCTAGGTTAATCCTTCCCTCACTTTGTATTAATTCTCCATTGCCAACTTTTAGTAGCATCTCTGGAAATAGCCTGTTCTCACGTGAAGATGACGAAACCCTCATATTAGTTTTAAGATCTAATTTATTGTCATGCGACCAAAGGTGGGATCTTTTTAGCGAAGCATTTATTTCGTCAGCACGTGTTCCTCGAGTCACAACTGGTAGGATTTGACGGAAATCTCCTGAGAACAGAATTGTACATCCACCCATAGGTGAATTTTTGTTGGGCAAATCGCGCATTGTCCTATCCAGTGCTTCCACAGACGTCTTGTTTGACATGGTAGCTTCGTCCCAGACTATTAATGAGCAGTCACGCATCAATTTTCCTGTATTGCTCTGTCTAGAAACACTACAGACGCTGTTATCATCATCGGTTGCGATTTTCAGCGGGAGCTTGAATGTAGAGTGTGCGGTTCGGCCTCCTTCCAAAAGAGTAGCGGCAATGCCGGATGACGCAACAGCTAACGCAATTTTTCCGGTAGATCTCTTGTATATTTTGTGTACTCGGCACTATTAGTTAAATCAGAGTTAGTAGTATTAGCTGGCATCGGCAGCCCAAAATCCTTGATCGTTTTACCCGAAAGTAATTGCACTATTTTGTTTAATTCAAATAATGCTTCGTCAAATATGTTTTGGTCATATTGTACATCAACAGAGTTTGACTCTTGCCGTCGCCGAATCAGAATATCACTGGCCATATTTTCTTGAAATTTATTCCATAGACTAACAGAATCAGTTACTTGACAAAACACTACTATGACGGCAAATAAATATCTTAATGATGTAGCTGAACTACAAACAGCTGCTTCTGATAATGTATTTTCCCAGTGAGAATCGTCTTCCAAGAGCCCCATAGCTTTGCATGCTGCTTGATAAGTATTGTAAACAACACCTTGTAAAGCTGTTAGGTGAGCAAAGGATGTCGGGCCTTTTACAATATGAAGTAACATTCTCAGATAAAAGCATTCGCTGTTGTTGGGATGAATCACATAGACTCTGCCAAGAGCATCCGTTTTTTTTACTCCGGGGAAACCATCAACCGCAGTACCTTTTTTTCGCCGTTGAAAAGCTTTAGAACTCTGGTTCCATGTATAGTAACTTGGAACTCTGTCATATGTCAATGTTTTCGCGAAATCATCTTGAGCACATAACTTGAAGAATGCTGTCAATGTTGTATCCGGCGGGTTATTAATAACTTCTTGTATATTGTTCTCAGTAAAATATACCCTTTGTCCATTTTCTAAATGAACTGCAAGGTGGACAATTGTGGGAGACCGGTCGTACACTTCGAATGATAAAATCCTCCATACAGCTTCAGAGCTGCAGATGTAACGTCCAGACTGATATATTTCCACTTCATTTGGTGATTGTATGCTGAAAGTGGCTTGATCACTGCCTTTATTAATGTACTTAGTAACATATTGGATTGACTTTATTGAATTGCACAACTCCACGTTGATGTGGGCATCAAAAATTTTCAAAAGGAGCGGATTATAGGAAACGATCCATCGGTTGTCAATATCAATGTTTCGGACGGTAGCAATTTGCCCACCCCCTTCTGGCGATCGTCGACGATATTTGGGGTATCCATCATCGCTAGTAATTGTTTGAGTTTGGAACAACTTCGGAAATTTTTTGGTGCATTTAGAATCTTGCATACATGGAGAATTCGGGTTTAAAGTCCCGCAAGGGCCGTGTACCATATGTTTCTTTACGATTTCGTATAGGATAGGATCTTCATCTTTATCCGGTAATTCAGCTGAAATAACCCTGTCAATTTAGTTTGGTCTAATTTTGTTCACTAACCACACCAGCAGGTGTACATGTGGCAAGCCACGCTTCTGCCATTCTATTGTGTACATATGACAGTGCGGCGGACCGAATATATGAGACTTGTTAATGAGGTGCAGAATTTTCTGTACTTTTAAATGGAAGACTCTGTTAACTATATCGTATCTGTCTTGTGGTGAATTGGTGTTAATATTTTCTCTGATTTCCGACCAATTTGGGTTACATGTTGCAGTTATAAATAAATCAGGTTTGCCGTACTTTCTGACGTAAGCCATGGCGTCTTGCGATTTTTCGTGTAAATATCGAGGTCCACCTGTGAATGATGAAGGTAGTATAACCAACTGCCCAATGCCGTTGTGGTGTTCATTCGCCTGTAAAGCATCCTGAAGATGAACGTAATTTTCGGCTCTCAATTTAGTTTGATTATTACGGATGTAGGCCAATCTCTCAGATTCAATTTTAGCATATTGATCTACCAAGTATTGGTTTGTTAACATTCCATATCTAAGCAAAGTGTTGAAATCATTACGTCTTGTCATTATACGGTAGCAATAGTAGTTCATACATGACACTGTTTTACGCAGAGGTGTACCACCGATTGGGTCAACTTGAGAAATATTAATAGCATAACCATTTTCTCCACGACATAGCATCAAAGGATATTGTAAGCTGTCATAAGATCTGTGTAACTCTGAAATTTTTTGCAAATTATCATCACGACTATGCAATACAATATCTCTTTTGTCAAATTGCTGTCCGGCATTCACCACTGCTACTTCACTCGTGGAAGGCGCATTGTATCGTCCTCTGTATTCTCCAACAGGAACTTTATTTGCATGGATTACGACATTAAAGTCAGGAGTATCTGCTGGAACACTCTCAATCGCAGTTTTGAAAGACTGTATGTAGCAATTATGAGAATGTAACATATCTTGGAGAGATCTAATCAAATCTCTATCAATTGGCCGTGCAGCACTTGAACACCTCGTAGATGCTTGTGTATCTGGATCTGCAATAAAATATATTTGCAGGAATTTGTGATCATCGGGTCGAAGTGGTAGCAAGCTCCCAGCTAAGTGGTATACTTGCCCTTGAATTATAAATGTAGGCATGAAGCCACGCTCAACGACTTACTTACTCTTAAAAGAGGTCATTTGAAATGCGTTATTGTAATGGCGTATATAGCGCATGAAATGATTAGATTACCGATGATCACCCGTAAGAAGAGAGTGAAGTGGTTCAGGTGGAGGGAGAATTTCTTCTAATTTGACTTTTCCTTGTAAACAACACATACCTTTCGATTCGTCCTTGAATTTCAATGCGAAGCAATGTTCACACACTACTGACATAGTACCTATTGATACTATTCGGTCGTCCTTGTAAGAAATCGAAGGATCATAATTCATGGCCGAATTTTCTTTACTCACCCATGAATTAGTAACTCGTGCTGATGATTCTCTGGCTCTCTTTATTCGATGTCTGTCCTTATCTCGGGTGCGGCGAAGCTCACGCTCTCTTGAAGATTCTCCCTTTCTCTGAGCTCTATATCTATCCCGAAGCTGACTGAGTCGAGCCTCACGCTCTGCTGACGATTCTCTGTCCCTCTGAACCGTATGCCTATCTCGATCCCGGCTGCAACGAACCTGACGCTCTACTGAAGATTCCCTCTCTCTCTCAGCTCTATATCTATCCCGCATCTGACTGCGGCGAGCCTCACGTTCCGTTGACGATTTTTCATCTCTTACTGAACGTAGTCTTCTGGCATCCACTGTACTACGACCTATGTTCGAACGACGACGTCTTCCAGCCATGACTTTATAATTTTTGTGAAAATTTACTCAGTTCTATATGTATGATTACCTATCCACAAATTATCATATTATTAGTATGTGCCGCAGTTAAAAATATGTAAATACTTACCATTTAGAAACAAAAGATAATTACTGATGTAATATCTTGAAAAATATTTTTTTCAATTATATGCTGTAAAGAGTCATATACATAGATCTATATTAAAACAACAATGTATTTAAGGTATTTAATTGGTTAAGGATTAATGATGTACCTATTTGCTGAAATCACTTCGAAAATAAGCTATTAGTTGTCGTAAAAAGTAAATGACAAAAAATGTTATTGTATGGAATCGATAGCAAACTAAACGCGCTCCGAATCAATAAAAACTATTCAAAAACTGTATTTTAACACGTTCCCTGTCCCAATACAAAAATGCAAAATTGACCGACACGTCCAACAGCGTTTTTTGAATAATTAGTTTTTTTGTAGTCATAGCTTTATATAATACTAATAATTAAAAAAAACGGATGTAGGGTATTTCTACCTGAAACACATATGGTCCATGAGCGTAGAGGGACATTTTTGCTTCTGCACGTTCATGAAACACATGTGGTTTATATACCCCCTGACGCACATATGGCTCAGGAACGTATCAGTGCTTATCAGGCGCACGTTTCCTGCACCATATGTGGCTCAGCAGACAGGGAACGTGTTAATTATGTGGGAATTACTAATATAGAACGTGAAAATAGCGTTTTATTTCGCTGTAAAATTGTATGTGCATATAATTACATGGAATTCAGTACATACATAGATACATATGTACATACGTCCGAAATGAAATAATGCGAGCGATTCGTAAATACATACATACATACGTCACCATACGATGTAATTCAACATTAATGAGGTGTGGTGAGATTATCGCTTAACGCCTGTTGCTTCATTCGGTTGACAGCGAACAAACACACAAACAGCTTTTTTTGGAAAAAGAGCTGCTTTTGTTTAAACAATTTTGGTTAAATAACAAATATATCAATTTTTTTTTGATGCAGAACGAAAGTAAATATTTCAAAGTTAAACTCTAAGAAAGTTTCATTTTAATTGGTTGATTCGTTTATGATTTATGGCCGTGAAAACAAAAAAAATATGTTTTTTTGCCCCATTTTGACCGATTGCCACGCCCCCTTTATATATTTCTTCACATTATATAGATATAAACCTTCCTCTTCAATCAATCTATCTTTAAAAAAAACCGCATCAAAATCCGTTGTGTAGTTTTAAAGATTTAAGCGATGACGGGGACATAGGGACAGAAAAAGCGACTTTGTTTTATAATATGTAGTGATAAAATATTTGATTCTGCATGACCTCAAATAAAAGAACATTGTTAAATTTGAATCCAAGTGGAGTGTAACTTTTTTATGTAAATATGTAGACGGAGAATCACAATGCCTTGTATGTGAAAAACGTGTGGTGTGTAAGGTTTTTAACATAAAGAGACATTATGAGCTGCACAGGAGTGAATATGATGAATATGTAGGAGAAGAAAGGAAAAGTATATACAAATCCTTAAGTCTAAACGAAGAGCCCGATTCGATGTGCCAAATTACAGAAGGTCGGAAAAATTCAAATTATTAAAATTTTTTTTTAATTTCTTAGGAAAGCGAAGATTACGTTGTAGATGCAAAGCGTGCAACTTATGAAATCGCGTTAAACCTTGTTCGTGAGAATCGTGCATTTTCGGATGGCGAATTGGTGAAGTCTTTTATATTAAAAGCAGTAGGAATTTTGTCCCCTTATCTCGTGGAACTATAAGCAGACGAGTAGATGAAATGGCGGAAATTACAGAATCGCAGTTAAAAGAGCGTATAAAATCATTCACAGCGATTTCATTGGCAATTGACAAAAGTACAGATATATCCGACATAGCCCAATTAGCGATTTTTATCCGAGGAGTTGATGCCCACCTAAATATATGTGAAGAACTTTTGGACATTATTCCAATGAAAGGGACGACTAAAGGTGAAGATTTATTTCAATGTGTTAATGAATGGACTAAACGCATGGGTGTATCATGGTGAAAAGTGGTTTGCGTTGCCACCGATGAACTATTGTCTGAAATTCAAATTTTTTGGCATAAATTAGAAGGAGTGGTACTAGGCCATTGAAATTTCTCATACAGGTTATATATGACTTAGTTAAGAAAAATTCCAAGAATGGATGAAATCGGTCATTCCCCAGGGGTACCTCCCTTGGACCTATAGTAAAAATTTTTGAATTTCAGCTCCAAAAATTTTGATATCTTAACGAAAATTGGTAAATATGTTATTCTCGTAATACGCATCGACGATACCAAAAATAGTTGAAATCGGCCAGTCACTAGAAGTACCTCCCTTGGACCTATAGTAAAAATTTGGTTTCATAAAATGAAAAATTTGCATATGATAGGCAAAAGTGGTCAAATAATTTTATTATCCAAATATTTATAGATAAAGTAGCTTGCATTTAATTACTTCCTCATAGCTTGGATATATATTGCAATTGCTTTCTTTATTTAACAACCTCATGTTGATATATTGTCTTTTGCTTAAATCATTTTCAAGAAAAAATGCGAGAGCTTCTTCCGGAGTTAGTGGAACTGCTTCGGGGTTTTTGGAGGTAACAGCTTTTCTTATTTCGCTTTGTTCTACTTGATGCGCAGTTTTCTTTAAAATAAATGCTAAATCACTTTGTTTTGATTTTTTTGCCACAACAGTAGCTGCATGAATCAAAAAATCAACATCGTCATTGTTTTCACAAGAAAGATCACTTGCCAGCTTCCTCTTAAGCCGATCTTTTGCATCTGTGTAGCTAAGCTTTGGTCGTCCTGCTTTACTTGAACAGGGTTTTTCAAAATCATTCTCAGAAATTTCAATAATAGTTGTTGCGGAAACCCACTGGGGGTAATTCTCTTTAAATCTACAATATTAACCATACGATTACATTTTGATAATTTTTCGCTAACATATGCTAATAAATTTTGTATTTTTTTTCTTATTTCATCTTTTTTCTTTAAGCTTAACTCAATAGTATTAATTTTTTAAAAAACCCAATCCAAAACAACATTAGTTTTGCGATCGCCCTCCATCCAACTCCAAGCATTTCTACGTGTTGGAATTTAAAGGTTGCTGAAAATTACAAATATACTTGAATGGGGCAAAAACGGGCAAATGTTTCATACATGATTTTAAAGAACATACCCTAAACTTCCACCGAACATAAAAATCTGGAACAATACGGGACAATACACACAACTTTCACTCCCCAGAACACAGGTTAATACGAAATTTTCGGTTAAAAAAGCTATTAAACAAAACTCCACACTATACAGATATGACACAATAAACCAAATTTTTTTTCATTAAGTTAAAAAATAGATACCTTCCTTATATTCTTCCATTATAAATTTATTTCTTTTTTTCCTTTTTAACTATTATCGAACAGCTGTTTTCTTACAATATTTTACTGAACTGTTCACAAGTTTGTTGTTGCTTCAGAAGCATCATGTTTTACAGCTCATATTTAGAACAGAGTTGCCATATCCAAATAATTTTTTGTATATTTTAGACCACTGAAATGTCTCAATTAATACTGCGTACCTATTTTTTTGAAATAAGAAAAAAAAACTTTTGGATTTATGCCAACATATTTGAATTTCAGACCATTGTGCGATGGTGCGAAATCCATGAGCGGATGCAAACAAATTTTTCGAATCATTTTTGTGTACTTTGTCATACTGTGCGCATTGCCATATGCGTTGATTTGAATTTGAGAGCAACTAAGTACTCACCAACAATACCCTGCTATGATAATTTCCTCAATGTTTTTTGAAAAAATCCTCTATTTTTTTAATGGAAACATGTATAAATTGTCCTTTTTAACAAAATAAAATCTATAACATGCATTGTTTAAATAAAACATGGCTGGTTGAGATTACTGTTCGCTGTTGTGACCAGCATTCTTTAAAAAACTGCACTAACATAAAAAACATACGATATACCTTCTGCTCAAATATGAACGAGACGCTATCAATAAAACGGTCCGCGGATGACATATGGCAAAAATTAATTTTTTGTTTTTTGGTAGGACTGTTATAAGCTTACATGGCAAATGTGAAGCCGAAATTTTGTTGGAATAACAAAATTTCAAACACATTCTTTGTTCAACTTGAATTTCCATCGTTAAATTCGAAGAACACACTCGAGCTTGACTTGTTTACAGTAGCACAGAAAACAAACTATGTGACATATCACGCTGAAATTTGCCATGTAAGCTTACAACAGTACTACCAAACAACCAAAAATTTATTTTTCCCATATACCATCCGCGGACCGTTTTATTGATAACGTTTCGTTCATATTTGAGCAGAAGGTACATACATACTTATATCTAAACGAAGACAATTTTTTCATTCAGAAAAATATACACCGATTTGTCAGTACAAATTTTTCTCCACATAGTTTAGCAACTATGAAACTTCGACATGCGAATGTTCAAACTTCTTGATTATAAAATCGCCTATGCTTCTTGATTACAAAAATTACAATATAAAAGTAAATAAAATAGAAATTTGCAAAGATGATGTTAATATTCAAAGAAGCGTTTCCAATAAAAAAAAACCAAAAGCATTTTATTATTTTATATGAACGATCAACACTTCGAAATCCCGTAACATGGAATGAAGCCCCCTTATCTGGTAACTTCGCTATTGGCAAAGCTTCACTCTCTTTTTTACAAACACATATGAGTTGCTCAGAAGTGATTAATATACGTACAAGCCTATTGCTTACCCTTCTGATGTAAGTTTGTCGCCCCCCCATCGAGCACTTTGCTAGCACGCTCTGCTGCGAGCGTGACACTCTGCTGCCCGTCCCTATTCTAGATTAACAAATGCCAAAGGAAACCCACTTATCAATAGCATATGTGTAGAGGCAGAAGGCTGTCAATTCAAAAGTATCTAGAAGGAGAACTAGGTTCTGACCCTCAGACAATAAACAAATGTCCCATTTGCTAGACGTTTTTGTAATGAAATCCGACAGCCAAAAAATGCTGACAATTATACCTTGCCTTGAACTTTCTTTTAACCACTCGCCAATCATATAGACAACTCAAAGTTAACTACAGGAAATGATAAATCGATCACTGTATTCTCGTACCACAGACCGGAAGACGGAGCTGATGAAATTACATTGGGCAACTTTGAAAGTACCTTTAAAAGCAAGTGTCGAAATTGAAACAGCTATAGCATTTTTCAACGGTACGATAAATCAGTCAGTCCGACGGGAAAAACACAAGCAGAAAGTTTTCTTTATGATTAAAAAAAAGCTAATAACAACAATGCAATGTAAAAAAAATTAGGTGGTTCCCTACTTTCGATATCTACTATTTTTCTTTGCATAACAAGGTAAAATCTTACATATAAAAGTAATATTTGCAACGAATTTTTACAAAGCGCAATTACAAATGAACCTTACCTCCCATTGGTTTAAAGCATAGTAACTGATTAAATAAATGAAATCAACATTTAGTATTGTCCAAACAAGCATGCATATATATTATATATACATACACACATATTTGTAATGTAAGTTGCATATCATTACGATACTGCATCAATACCCATATTGGCTCATATTCTCCTCTTGTGTAAAAATGTCATTTGTTTGAGCATTTTTCCGTTGCTTCACAAGTCCCACAAGAGTAATAGTGCAAATTAAAGTGTAAAGTGTTTAAATGAGAATTTGTAAAGAAATTATGAGAAATACAATTTAGTTAAACAAATTAAAGGACCAGTCCATATTCTTGAAATTTTAGATGGCGGCAGATACGTCTTTTCGAATTCTAACTCCAAGAGAACTTATAAATACGCTCATAACCCTTTACACAAAATACGTGACGGTGAAGTTTAGATGCGGTTGATGTTGACTAAGGAATACTTTTTTGTAATTGTTTTTCTGCTAATTGCTTATTTCAAACTGCATACAATTTGCAGACTTATTAATTGGGTTTAGAGGACATGATGAACATGGAATTATTTAATAAAGCTACTAGCATGAGGTTGGTAATGGTTAACATTGATACTAAATAGAAGTGTTTTCTAACGTTGTTAGTTGCTGGAATGGTAGTTTTTAATGCTGGAGGGAAACAGTTAATATCGTAAATGTGGTGAAGTGTTGGAATGAAGCATTTAATAAATTTGAATCAGAAAGAGTTTACCATTCATAAAAATTTTAATTTCTATAAATTTATTTCGTTAGTGATTTCAAAATATAGTGAATGATGGCGAGTGTTCTTTTACATGGGGTTCTCATAAGTTTGGTTATGGACATTGACGTTTACGTTGTTAGCACCATCACACTCCCCAACGTATCGTAGTCCCTTTCCGTTGCCCGTAGCGTACATAAAATTGAGCGAAACTTATCCCGTCGGAAACATCTGCGTTCTTTTAGTTACATATTTACACAATACATCGGGTTGTATGTGTTTGTGTTTGGTTGTATCGACACAATATTGCCATTGGTATTTTTGCATACACACTTTTGCACACATGCCCGTTATCAGTTATAATTTTTCATTGTATAATAAACCAAAGCCAAAAACCAACAAATGCAATTAGTTCAATTAACTTTATTCAACATTGTTTTTAAGTTATGTTAATAAAAATTAAAATTTTTCTAAGTTTATCTTGTAAATGGATTCGAAATGTAATGTTTGGCAACACTGTGTGGTGAGAGAGCAATCAGCTGACAAGATTATACGGAAGCAATCCAAAATTCCACGTCAACGATCTACTATACTACGCAACGGAACGGTGGAAGAGTTCATTAGTTTCATCGTGTTAGCTGATACGGGCGTACGTTTACGTCGCTGAGTGTGAGCACCATGAGCCTTATAGCTGTTGGAATAGCAGACATGAATGCAGAATGGAAGCGATCAATGAATGTGAAGAGCATCACCCGTCGGCGTGTGGTATATTAGAATGACCGTGATGGCCAATTTGATAACACTTTTTATGAGTGTATGATTGCCAATTTGTAAGATTGTCAATATCAAGTATTATGGCTGAAATTGTTTTCTTGGGTCAGGTTTGGCCGAGTAACAGAGGCGCCACACAAGCACGTGTGACTTATTAGAATGGTTGTGGCAGAAACCATTAGCGAAACTACCAAAATTGGTTCTTTCATGTTCTATTTCTTTTTTCTAGTCCGCATTATTTTACTTTTTTGGGCCAATTATATGTCCTTTGTTTTGTTATTCTTTCTAAATAATAGAAATACCCAACATTTCGTTATATTTATTTGTTTTCAAAATTTTTATTTCGGACATTTTTATCAATATAACGTAAGGTTATGTTACCTTTATATATCCGTACGTGTATTTGCTACGGTTGCTTTATTTCAACTAACTATACATATGAAAACTAAGAATAACGGTTGAAAAAAATGTACCTACATGGCTTGCTATGATTCTTACAATCATGGGTTGCTATGATTCCTACATATAATATTAAACCACGTTCTTTCACAAAAAGTCAACACTTAACAGAAGGTAAACAAACAATATAAGAACCGTTGTAGACAGGTGTGGTGAAAATGTAATTCCTCATTTGTGATAGAAGTGTAATATAACCAATTTTCCGTAGTAATAAAAATACTTAATGCTTATAATAGTGCTAAAGTACAGTTGCTCGAATTTGATCCATCTGGTATGCATCATAACGGGCATGCCTGGATATCAACGGCAGATATTATTATGGATGATGCCACTCACTTCAAGCTCATTAATAGAACATATTCTATAAAAATATATGTATAAAAAATGTATATATAAATATATTTCGTGTAGCATACGCATTCATGAGTGCATGATGTTTGAAAGCGTCATAGTTTGCGTTACTTTGCGCAAACTATTCTTGGAAATTGTTAATTCTTTTATATCATTCCTGTAGGTAGTGCAACAACAAACCATGCAGCAGCTACCCAGTGTTTTTGGTACTACATTTCACCTCAAACTGTGCATGTGTAATTGTGCCTGCGAATGTTTTGTTACAATGGAGAAACTACTCAGAGTGTTTTGCTGCTACATTTGCCATCAAACTGTGGCTCATCATCATAAATGTGTGGCTTACAAAGTATATTCACTAATTTTGCTAATAGCAAAATTGCATAGCTGGAAACATAAAACGCCTCTGTTAGCTATCCTACATAAAAGTAAATTTTGGTAACTGTGCATGTTAATTATTAATTGCGCAGTTACCATGTAAAGCAAATTAAACTTTAGAACAGCCATTTTTCATACGCCGCCGGCCAAGGCATCCACACCAGAGCAGCAATAGAAACTTGGTTAAGAATTTGCGCTAGCTAAGCTACGAATCATTTCTGGTTCCATTTTGCAAAGACGCTACTACAGTGCACATCAAACAGTGGACGTTACTCTATATGTAAGAATTTACCTGTTATGTAAAAAAAAAAACACTAGTAGCCATCGGAAGCAAAGCAGCACGACAATAGGAAACCACTTCATTTAGTATTTTTACAAAATTTTTACATTGGATTTTATTCGTTTTGGTCACATTTTATTAGCTTTTTTTAATCAGTAAAGAAAACTTTCCGCTTGTGTTTTTCCCCCCGGAAAAATCTCGGTTTAATAAATTAAATGAAATACTAACATTGTAGCCGTAAAAATTGTTCATCTGCTCCAACAACAATAATATTCCATCAGCGAAGCGGAGTGGAATAACTACAGCGTTGACAATTACACTAGCATAACTCTTCTTACACGTTTTTTAATTCTGGTGGCATATCATTTTTGGGGTTCTTATGTTCAAAATGTTGTTTGTACGTATTGAAACAGCAACAACGGGCATTTGAAACAGTAGGAGTAAATTTAAAAATCAGAAAATAAAATAGAAAAATTTAGTATTTGGTCGTGCCTTACAAATCGCGCATACATGAACGAGCTTTTTTTGTGCTTCTTTTGATCGTTGGCACTGTGACCCTGTTGCTTTTTCATTTTGATTTGTTTTTCTTGAACCTTTGCCTGCGATTGAATTTTTTGATGCCCTCGAACCATTTTGTTGATATTTCTTTTAATAACATGTTTTAATTAATAAATTTTTACAACGTGGTTGTTCCACTTAACAATATTTATAAAATGCGATAATAGTTCGAAGTAACAGGGCACTTTTATAACGCGGTATTTACTATTACGTTTTTGTTATATCCGGAATTATTTGCAATTCCATTTTTGTAATCAACTCCTGGCGTTCCGCGTTTGTGTTTTGCTGCATTTTAAACAAAGTAAACATTTCTTAAGCACATTATTTTTTCACCGAACCGACGCTGAAGTAACGCAAACTATGACGCTTTCAAACATCATGCACTCATGTATGCGTATGCTACACGAAATATATTTATATGTATATACATTTTTTATATTGTACATATATTTTTATAGAATACTAGCGTACCCTCGCCCGCTTCGCTAGGCGAAAAATTCAATGATTTGCTGAAAGGGAATAAAATTAATACGAAACAAAGCAAATTCTTTGATACAAATTCATTCGAACTTTATTGTAACACTTTTTGGTAGACAACGTTTTTGGTTTTTTCATCTTTCGCGTGAATAATGACTATGGTTTGCCTACATACAATTGTCCATGAGAAAAAATTGGGTATTCTAAATTAATACCGCACATTTGTAGAGACTGCCCTTGCGCCTTATTAATTCTCATAGCGAAGGCAAGGCGAATAGGGAACTGCAAACGTTTGAAATCGAATGGTAAATCTGTCGGAATCAGTGGAATTCAGGGTATCAAAACGTCTTCTCCTTTGTACTTCCCTTTCAAAATTGTTGCTTCGATAACGTTACCCATTAGTTTCTTCTCAGCGAGTCTGGTACCGTTGCAAAGTCGTGGCACATTAATGTTGCGCAGCATAATAATCAGTGCACCAATTTTTAATCGTAAATTATGAGGTGGTAGGCCTGGCAAATCGAGTGAGTTTAAGAATTCAGTTGGATAATTTACGACATCATCTTGATCAGTAATAGTGCCCATTGACTTACTTATATGCAACTATGTTACCAGGTATTTGACCCAAAATAGCTGCATTTATATCATTGATGCCCTTATTTTTCCCAGCTAAAATTGCTCTTTCGCTGAGCCAATCATGGTTTTTGTAATGTTGAACTATGTTTGGAAATACACTCTGTAACAATGCCTCTTTAGACTGTGCAAAGTGCAGAAATTGTTAGGCAATATAATCATTCCTGTTGGATCGACAGACATTTGGCCATTTCCGATTTTCAGTAATTGGTGTGAAAATTCAGCTGCTGACGGATCGTTCTGTAGTTGAACACGTACGTTTGCAGCAAGTGTAAGCGTGTTTACATGTCTCCATAAATACGATGATTTTAAACATGCATTGATTTCATCTGCAGCCGTAGATTTTGGGATCACAGGTAATGTTTGCCTGAAGTCTCCAGCCAATAAAATCATGGCACCTCCAAAGACTGTTTGGCTTCCTCGTAGACCTTTCAAAGTTCTATCAAGTGCTTCCAATGGTTTCTTGTGTGCCATAGTACACTCGTCCCATACGATGAGCTTACATACTTTAAGAACTTTTGCCATTCCAGATGTTTTCGAAATATTACATGTTGGTGTTTCATTTACCTGCATATTCAAAGGCAACTTTAATGCAGAATGTGCTGTGCGACCGCCTTCCAGTAATGTAGCCGCAATTCCGGAAGAAGCGAGTGCCAATGCAACGTTATTATCTGATCGAATTGTTGCTAATATCAATGAAATCAAAAAGATCTTTCCTGTTCCCCCAGGAGCATCCAAGAAAAACAATCCACCAGTTCCATGGCTAACATTATTCATGATTGTATCATAAACATGTTGCTGTTGGTCATTCAATTTCGTTATATTTGATGTTACAAATGTGTTTAGTTCATTACAATCATAATGGTATTCACGCTCAAGTTCTCGATTGAGAACTTCGGATTGGGTTTTCGTTTCGTGATGAACAATTTCCGTCTTTGATTCGTTATTCGTTGAATTTTCGTCTGAAACAACAATCACATTGTCCTCATCGACCTGAATTCCCATGTCTTCAAACACGCTCATATCGTTGGAGTTATCTGAATTTTGTGTATTCATGTGTTCATCCTTTTCGGTAAATAAATCCACAACTTTATTTAAATCTGCCATTCCGAAAATGTAATGATATTTTTTTCAATTCGTATCAATCCGGGAACAATGTTTTCTATTGTAATCTTATCGATGTGAATACCCAAAGAAAACTGAAAAAACAAATTTTTTCTGCCACATCACATGGGAAAAGGTGTAAAGTGGTGTGCTCTGGTGTGCGGTATTCGTAAACAAACCGTTTGAACATTTCCTTTGTTCTTACAAAATGTATATCTCGTTTAACGTAAACCCAAAAACAGCTTCTGTCAAATCTCTGAGAGGCGAATAACTGTTTTCTTGTCTGGCAAACCTTGGTAAATCTTTCATCCTTGCCTCGTTTGACGTAAACCCAAAAACAACTTCTGTCAAATTCTCTGAGAGCAGAATAACTGTTTCTTGTCTGGCAAACCTTGGTAAATCTATTATCCTTGGTCAACACACTTGTTGCTCTTACAAATGAACTGCACACAAAACACAAATCAGTAGTTTGGCTTCGTGTATGTGTACTGAAGCATTTCTCTTCATAAAGAGCGTACAAACCTCTGTGTTTATGTTTACTCTCCGTCGAAAAAAATTTGCAACTTAGCAACACGACACAAATCGTTTCACAATAACGAAAAATTCGTATATTTATTCAAAAAAAGTTGTACACAGAAAATGAATTTTCACTAAAAACACAATTTGTACAATATTTTGATTTTTTCTTTTTTTTTATATGAAGAAAATATTAAAACAAAAATTTTTTTTGCTAAAAACCTTCCCCTAGGGGATCCATAACATGAAAAAAGAACGAATAAAATTGGCCTCGTATCGGCATAAAAAAATGCGTACAAACGAACATCATTTCATTTTTATATATATAGATGTTCTATTAATGAGCTTGAAGTGAGTGGCATCATCAAAGCAGAACATTGTAACATGCGCTCTCCATAATAATATCTGCCGTTGATATCCAGGCATGCCCGTTATGATGCATACCAGATGGATCAAATTCGAGCAACTGTACTTTAGCACTATTATAAGCATTAAGTATGGTATTTTTATTACTACGGAAAATTGGTTATATTACACTTCTATCACAAATGAGGAATTACATTTTCACCACACCTGTCTACAACGGTTCTTATATTGTTTGTTTACCTTCTGTTAAGTGCTGACTTTTTGTGAAAGAACGTGGTTTAATATTATATGTGGGTAGGGCTTTCTCAAGTGGGCAACAAAATTACCAAAGTGAATATTTTGCGATGAAATTCAGCCAGGACTGAGTTCTATCATCCAGAAGCACACTCAGAAAATTTTGTTGTAATATAAAATTCTAAATAGTTTTTTTTTATTAACTATCGAAATTTTTTGCAGCGCTTGAATAATTATCACATTTCTCGTAAAGTATGTATCCGATTACAACGATTTTTCAACTGCAGACTGATAAAGGATGATATTTTCCAAAAACGTTATTTTTGTTCCGAAACTTGATGTTTTGTTGTTGTAAATAATTTTTTTTAATAAACAATTAAAAATTTAACTAATTTCTGCGCCTCTGGGATGAAATTTTTTTAAGGATATTAACGTAATAAACATCTGTGCATTTATGTATGAAAAAAATGCGTGCAATTCGAAAAGGATTAATTATAATTAATTTTTTTGTGCCAGAATGCGCGCTTCGACTTACGCGGACGCGCACGAACACACAAACGGCGACTCGCGGGCGGCTTGCGAAAACCCGTTTTTCGGACACATCTCAACGCGATATGCTTCCGTAAGATCAGTTTTGTCGACATTGTCATTAGTTGTGTCTAGTCTCCTTCCGACTGCTGTGGTGATGTGTTTCGGTGATAATAAAAACTGTTATATTATGTAAATCGCGTACGTTAATGTGTACAAAACTAAGTATAGACTAATATAATGCCACATGCAAATCGTTGTTATAACCCTTTCGGAAAACAAAACCATAGTCGTGTTTACACAAATCTAGTCCGAATAAGTGACCAAAATGTGAAATTTAGCGAAATAGCTGGACAATTTGTATGCCGTTCTTGCAGGACGTCTTTATACCAAGGAAAAGTTCACGTCTCCCCTATTGTATGTTCCCCATACTTGTTAAAATACCGTATTTAGTGTACTTATGCATCATTTACAGGTTCGCCTAACTTTCAAAATGATCCTCCGAATCCCGTTGAAAATTTTCCTAACGAAATTATTACTACTGAAGATAATGAACAAGAAGATCCTAATTTCACTTGTGCGGCTGTTGATAAATAAATAAAAATTGATAATATTAATAATTTACTAGAAAAATTTGGCGTGAGCCCGGTAAAAATTCGCCGAGTCTCTTGTCCAACAAACAAAGAAAAAGTAAAATTAGCTGCGAGCGTTGATGAAAAAACGAACCCGTTGCAGAATTCGGTGAAAACCTGAGTAAAGAAATCACAAGCACAGTATTTCGTCGATATTAAAAAGAATTTGATTGAAAAAGAATACGTCGTTTGCCTTGATTTCTCCGAAAATTACGCATGTCGTGTTCAAAATTCTGTGCAATCAGAATACTGGAACACAACGCAGGCAACAATACATCCTTACGTTGTGCATTACAAAGAAAACGGCGTAGAACAGCATAAGAATTTTGTGATAATTTCGGAAGCACTGGAACATGACAATTCCGCAGTCAATTTGTTCAATTCTAAATTGATTCAATATTTGATTAAACAGTTTGGTAAACGAAATGTGAAGAAAATCTATTATTTTTCCGACGGGGCGGCCTCACAGTACAAAAACAAGTACAATTTTATAAATTTACTTTTTCACAAAAAGGATTTTGGCATCGATGCCGAGTGGCACTTTTTTGCCTCTGCACATGGGAAAGGTGCCTGCGATGGTATTGGTGGTGCTATAAACAGAGATGCGTACCATGCAAGCTTGCGAGATAAAATCCCGGTGAAAATTACGGGACCGAAACAGTTGTATGATTGGGCAGAAGTCAATTCTAAGAAAATTAGTTTTGATTACTGTAATAAACAAGAACATGAAAATCACTCTAGTAAAATGAAAAAGCGCTATTCCAAAGCGCAAACTTTGAAAAATACGAGGCAGTTCCATTATTTTATTCCAAAAGATAAAAATTCCATCGAGTGCAAAATATTTTCAGCCCACGATCAATCTAAAATTATACCTATTATGTAAAAACAAACTACATGAAAAGTGTAAAAAGCGTGAATGATTTTCATTTTTTCTCGAAATAACAAATGAATATGCGATATCTGTTTCACTTTTTGCAACCGTCCGTGAATTTTTGTTGTTTTGCAGCGAGAAATTTTAAGGGCATTTGCTGACTGAACTTACAATGTATAGATCTGATATGTATGTAAACATAAACGTTAGTAACTAATGACAATGTCGGCAAAACTGATCTTACGGAAGCATATCGCGTTGAGATGTGTCCGAAAAACGGTTTTTCGCAAGCCGCCCGCGAGTCGCCGTTTGTGTGTTCGTGCGCGTCCGCGTAAGTCGAAGCGCGCATTCTGGCACAAAAAAATTAATTATAATTAATCCTTTTCGAATTGCACGCATTTTTTTTCATACATAAATGCACAGATGTTTATTACGTTAATATCCTTAAAAAAATTTCATCCCAGAGGCGCAGAAATTAGTTAAATTTTTAATTGTTTATTAAAAAAAATTATTTACAACAACAAAACATCAAGTTTCGGAACAAAAATAACGTCTTTGGAAAATATCATCCTTTATCAGTCTGCAGTTGAAAAATCGTTGTAATCGGATACATACTTTACGAGAAATGTGATAATTATTCAAGCGCTGCAAAAAATTTCGATAGTTAATAAAAAAAACTATTTAGAATTTTACAACAAAATTTTCTGAGTGTGCTTCTGGATGATAGAACTCAGTCCTGGCTGAATTTCATCGCAAAATATTCACTTTGGTAATTTTGTTGCCCACTTGAGAAAGCCTTACCCATGTAGGAATCATAGCAGCCCATGATTGTAAGAATCATAGCAAGCCATGTAGGTACATTTTTTTCACCCGTTATTCTTAGTTTTCATATGTATAAAATAAATAAATAAATAATTGGCGCGTACACTTCTGTTAGGTGTTTGGCCGAGCTCCTCCTCCTATTTGTGGTGTGCGTGTTGATGTTGTTCCACAAATGGAGGGACCTACAGTTTCGGGCCGACTCCGAACGGCACATATTTTTATGAGGAGCTTTTTCATGGCAGAAATACACTCGGAGGTTTGCCATTGCCTGCCGAGGGGCGACCGCTATTAGAAAAATGTTTTTATTAATTTTGCTTTCACCGAGATTCGAACCAACGACCTCTCTGTGAATTCCGAATGGTAATCACGCACCAACCCATTCCGCTACGGCGGCCGACCATATGTGTAGTTAGTTGAAATAAAGCAACCGTAGCAAATACACGTACGGATATATAAAGGTAACATAACCTTACGTTATATTGATAAAAATGTCCGAAATAAAAATTTTGAAAACAAATAAATATAACGAAATGTTGGGTATTTCTATTATTTAGAAAGAATAACAAAACAAAGGACATATAATTGGCCCAAAAAAGTAAAATAATGCGGACTAGAAAAAAGAAATGGAACATGAAAGAACCAATAACTGTAGACGATATTGATATGCCACTTAATTTATATGTCCTTGAAGGCGAGCCTTTTGTCTTAGTAGAAAAGTGGGTCGATGATGCACTTTTTATAATATTGGGGACAAAATCTTCATTGGAAATGCTGAGTAGCAGTGACTGCTGGGCTGTTGATGGAACTTTCCATGTTGTTCCTCGCCTTATGAGGCAACTTTTTTCCATACATGGCAGAGTACATGGCGAAATCGTGCCTTTCGTTTTTTGCTTGATGAGCAAAAAAACGTTGAAGTCATATGTCGCTGTTTTTAACGAGTTGCTGACGAATGCAGGTAACCATGAACTAAATTTATGCCCTCAGCGTATAATTTGCGATTTCGAAATGGGTATCATATCGGCAATTAAGCAATGTTTCCCAAATACTGATTTACGCGGCTGTTTGTTCCATTTTGGACAACTAATATGGCGAAGGGTTCAGAAGGAGAGGTAATTAAAGTCTATTTTATAGTTGTGTATGTATACTAAGTAATAATATGTTCTTTTTATGTATAGATTGGCTCAAAAATTGGGACTTCGGTGGAATGCGCACTGCAAGTCCGAATGATTAAAAACTTAGCTTTCGTACCGCCAAGCGAAATACCGAATTACTTTCAAACATTACTTAATAACTGCGATGATGAAAGTGTGAAAAATTTACTAGTTTGGTTTGATAAAAATTATATTGATATAAATAATAATAATTCCAATTTTACCCTCTTGTGCTAAGTTTGCAAAAGGAACTTATTTTAGCGAAAACTCAAATATCAAGAAAAGAAAATGGAGAAAGAGTTAGAAAAAAAGGAAAATAATTAAGAAAAACAAACAGCTGCGAAGAATTATTAAGAAAAGATTAAGTCACACTACATATTTAAAAAGAATTGCAAAAAATATTGTAATTGGCTAAACTAAAATATTGTTATCGCTTAAACATACCTACATATGTATATGTATATTTATGAATTAAATGTTTAGTTTATTACTTCTTGTATGACGAAAATCACAAAACTTGAATAAAGCAGAATTTTTCGCATTAAACATGCAGAATTTTGAAAAAGCAGAATTTTAGAAAGCAGAATTTTGAAAAAGTAGAATTTTAAAAAGCAGAATTTTTTTGCAATTTACAGAATTTTGTAATACAGAATAATGACAATCTCCCGTTCTGTATTCGTACATAAAATTCCATTTCCATCTATATTTGCTGACAATGAATTTTCAAATGTTTTTGGAGGCGGAAAATCTTTTTTGAGTAAAGCGAAAGGTGTCGCTACTGTCGCTGTTAAACTAGTTGAAGGTATAGTTTTTGAAGAATACGCTGATCCAGTTGATATTAACGGTATTAAATCGGCCCCTCCTGCCAATTTACCGACTCCCCCTTTTTCAGCGTTAAAAAGCTCAATTGAAGATAAGTCTGCTGTTGGATTTGGATAAATGTCTTTAGTACTTTTCGAGTATTTAGTGGCCTTTTTTGATTTTTTCGGATCCTGCGAATTAAAATTTAGATCGCTTGTTGAATCTGTTGAGATATTGGTGTGGTTAGGTAGTGAAATAAACATATAAATATAAACTATTAATTATATTTATTTATTAATATTAATAAAGAGCGCGTGCGGGCGCTTGCTCTTTACTGCCGGGTGCTTGATCCAATCTAATCTGTCTCAACGGCAACGACAAGCGGGCAAGCAGAGTGACGCTATCCCCACTTACTCACTTCATACATATATACATATATAGATAGATAAGCGCAGAACGCAACTGCGCAACTTGTATGTATAACATATGATGTATCAATATAATATATAATATATACCGTATAATATAAATGTATATACCTTACCCATTCTCAATACGCCTCCTTACATTTATATTATACACTAGCATCACCCAGTGGGCTTCGCACCACCATACATAAAATGTTTTTTTTATATCGCAATAAATTTTTCATATTAAGTTTTCTTTATAGAACTCGTAAAATGTTTAAACAGTTGAATTAGTTGATTTTTTTCATTCAACATACTTTCTAAAGATGTCACAATAGCCTTTTCTGTACTTTTTTAAAATTTGATTGTGGTGGTCACCTATATACAGGTAAGGTACCGGTTCAAACACATCCTAGGGTTATCCAGGTCCACGTTTTGGTCTATATCTCGGGACCCTAGTTACGGAGGGGCATTAAAAATACTCTATACTATAGACTCATCAGCAGCTTCCATTTGCTACCCATATTGTACAAACACATCCTTAAGTTATCGGGGTCCACATTTTGGGCGATATCTCGAGACCCTAGTCAAATACATATAATTTCACAATTAAATCCATAAGTGCTTTACATTTTTGCCGAAATGGATACTCATGTGGTTCAAACACATCCTAGGGTTATCCAGGTCCACGTTTTGGTCTATATCTCGAGACCCTAGTTACGGAGGGGCATTAAAAATACTCTATAATATAGAATCATCAGCAGATTCCATTTGCTACCCATATTGTACAAACACATCCTAGGGTTACCCGGGTCAACGTTTTGGATTATATCTCGAGACCTTAGTCACGGAACGGTATGAAAAATACTCTATACTATAGAAATAATCAACAGCTTCCATTTGCTACCCATATTGTACGAACTCATCCTTAAGTTATCGGGGTCCACATTTTGGGCGATATCTCGAGACCCTATTCACGGAGCGGCATCAAAAGTACTCTATACTATAGAATCATCAGCAGCTTCCATTTGCTACCCATATTGTACAAACACATCCTAGCGCTACCCAGGTCCACGTTTTGGATTATATCTCGAGACCCTAGTCACGGAACGGTATGAAAAATACTCTATACTATAGAAATCATCAACAGCTCCCATTTGCTACCCATATTGTACGAACACATCCTTAAGTTATCGTGGTCCACATTTTGGGCGATATCTCGAGACCCTAGTCACGGAGCGGCATCAAAAATACTCTATACTATAGAATCATCAACAGCTTCCATTTGCTACCCATATTGTACAAACACATCCTAGGGTTACCCGGGTTCACGTTTTGGCCTATTTCTCGAGACCCTGGTATCCGATTCTTAAAATTTTAAAACACAAACCATCTACTGAATAGTCCAAACAAAGCCTAAAAATTTGGTTTGGATAGGTGAGCCCGTTCTTGAGTTATAAGATTACCAAGGAAATGTAACTTCTTTTTATATATATAGACTAGCATCACCCAGTGGGCTTCGCACCACCATACATAAAATGTTTTTTTATATCGCAAGAAATTTTTCATATTAAGTTTTCTTTATAGAACTCGTAAAATGTGTAAACAGTTGAATTAGTTGATTTTTTTTATTCAACATACTTTCTAAAGATGTCACAATAGCCTTTTCTGTACTTTTTTAAAATTTGATTGTGGTGGTCACCTATATACAGGTAAGGTGAAAGAGCCGATAAAAACTTGTAATTATACTTCGATTCTTTAATTTCCATTTCAATTTTTTACGCTAAATAAATTATGCTAAAATAAATAAAGTTAAAAAAGTTTTTCCAGTTCCTTGAATGTTCGCGTTTTTATTATATTTTCGCCCAAAATTAATATTAACATAATACACTTACAACCACAACAGTACAACAGAAACGCTCATAAGTGGCTGTGTATTTGTTATTGTTTTTCCCATACAGGCATTTCGTATGAGAGGAAACCATTACTCACATAAAATGTCATGTCGGCGGTTCTTGAGTTATAAGATTACCAAGGAAATGTAATGTATAACGACAACTTGAAATTACCCAGGATCAGCAGTGTGGTTAGGAATTTCAGCTGATATAAGGCTATCGATTTGATCCGGAGTTATTTTATGTACCAGCCAAATTAGTATATGTGCGTGCGTCAATCCCCTTTTCTGCCATTCGATGGAGTACATATGGCAACGCACCTCCCCAAATACATATAATTTCACAATTAAATCCATAATTGCTTTACATTTTTGCCGAAATGGATACTCATGTGGTTCAAACACATCCTAGGGTTATCCAGGTCCACGTTTTGGTTTATATCTCGAGACCCTAGTTACGGAGGGGCATCAAAAATACTCTATACTATAGAATCATCAGCAGCTTCCATTTGCTACCCATATTGTACAAACACATCCTAGGGTTACCCGGGTCCACGTTTTGGATTATATCTCGAGACCCTAGTCACGGAACGGTATGAAAAATACTCTATACTATAGAAATCATGAACAGCTTCCATTTGCTACCCATATTGTACGAACACATCCTTAAGTAATCGGGGTCCACATTTTGGGCGATATCTCGAGACCCTAGTCACGGAGCGCCATCAAAAATACTCTATACTATAGAATCATCAACATCTTCCATTGGCTACCCATATTGTATAAACACATCCTAGGGTTACCCGGGTGCACGTTTTGGCCTATTTCTCGAGACCCTGGTATCCGATTCTTAAAATTTTAAAACACAAACCATCTACTGAATAGTCCAAACAAAGCCTAAAAATTTGGTTTGGATAGGTGAGCCCGTTCTTGAGTTATAAGATTACCAAGGAAATGTAACTTCTTTTTATATATATAGACTAGCAAACCCGACCCGCTTCGCTGGGCAAAGACACGGTGGGTCCACGTTTTGGCATATATTTCGAGACCCTAGTCATCAATAGGTATGAAAATTACCCCACGTTAAAGCACTTATCGACAGCTTTCATTTGATGCCCATATTGCACATCCACAACCAAAGGTTACCCGGGCCCACGTTTTGACCTATATCTCGAGACCCCAGTCACGGAGCGGCATGAGAAATACTCTGTACTAAAGCATTCACCAACAGCTTCCAATTGATATCCATATTGTACAAACACATTCTAGGGTCCACGTGTTGGTCTCTATCTCGGGACCCTAGTCACGGAGTGGCATGAAAAATACTCTGAACTAAAGCATTCACCAACAGCTTCCATTTGATACCCATATTGTATATACACATCCGAAGGTTACCCGGGCCCACGTTTTGACCTATATCTTGAGACCCCAGTCACGGAGCGGCATGAGAAATACTCTGTACTAAAGCATTCACCAACAGCTTCCAATTGATATCCATATTGTACAAACACATTCTAGGGTCCACGTGTTGGTCTCTATCTCGGGACCCTAGTCACGGAGCGGCATGAAAAATACTCTGAACTAAAGCATTCACCAACAGCTTCCATTTGATACCCATATTGTATATACACATCCGAAGGTTACCCGGGCCGACATTTTGACCTATATCTCAAGACCCCAGTCACGGAGCGGCATGAGAAATACTCTGTACTAAAGCATTCACCAATAGCTTCCAATTGATATCCATATTGTACATACACATTCTAGGGTCCACGTGTTGGCCTCTATCTCGAGACCCTAGTCACGGAGCGGCATGAAAAATACTCTGAACTAAAGCATTCACCAACAGCTTCCATTTGCTACCCATATTGTACATACACGTCCGAAGGTTACCCGGGTCCACGTTTTGACCTATATCTCGAGACCCCAGGAGACCAAATTGTGAATCTAAACCATTCTCGAATCCCATTGAACACACACAAAAAATTTCATCAAAATCGGTTCAGTCGTTTAGGAGGAGTTCAGTGACAAACACACGAACATAAGAAATATATATATAAAGATTAACATGTTTTTTTGGCAAACCATTAACGAAATAACGAAAAGAGTTACTTTTATACATTAATTGAATTTGGTAATGTTCATCATCATTTTTTTCTGAATCATAATGATAAAAATTCATGGTAATATTAAAATAATCTTCTAATTTTTTAACATTTTCTTCATTAATTATAAATGGAAATTCTAAATTTAGATTTTTAAATTTATCATCATTTTCTAAATCTTCAAGATATTTTTTATATTTTGTTGGTCTTTGAGGATCTTTAACAATTTCATCTTGATGAATAGAATATAAAATACAATATAAAATACATTTATTATCAGTATTTTTAATATTAACACAATTTCTATTAGTAAATGGAATATATGATCCAGCAAGAATTTGAGACTTATCTCTACTAAAATGTGTTTTTACTATTCTAACAAAGCTAGCTGTAGATCCTTTTGTACATTTTTCTGAGAATTGATTATTTATTTCCTCTATCATTAAATAAAATTCTTTTGTATAGTTTAATTTATTAACATAATGTATTTCTGATCTATACCAATATTCATAACTTTCTTTAATTTTATTAGTTTTTTTATCAATAATCACAATATTTACCGCTGTTGCTAAAGACACTTTAAAATTACTATATTTTTTAAAACCTTTGAAAAAATATTTGAAACAATTTCTTTTTATTAATTCTAAATGTCCTTTAATATTAAATTCTTCATTATTTGTAAACTCTAAATCAGCAACCATATTGTTAAAACATGAATTGGTTAATGATTTTTCTTGAATATCAATAATATCAAAATCATAATCATCAAAATTTTGAAATATATTTTGAATAACATCATTATTATGCTTTTCTATTAAAACACTTATTATGTTTAATAAACTATTTTTATTTTTATTGTACCAATATTTTGGCAATTGAAAAATATGTTTATTTGCTCTAATATATTTTTTTAGATTTTTTAAATTTTTGGATTTCAATTCTTTAATATTAAATGAATTCATTTTTATTTATTTGATATTTTTACTTAATTTTTCTTTATTTATATAGAACAATTTTTTTTAAATAAATTAACTTCTCGTCTTTATACAATATAAAATTATAATACTTTAAAGTGTGATGTAAATACCAATTAATTTTATTAAACTTAATTGGATATTAATTTTTATCATTAATTTTTTCATTATTTTCTTTATTATTAATAAATTTAATATGAAATTGAGATTTAAAATGACGTTGTTTATTTGATAAAGTATAATTTACACCACATTCACACTCTATTTTTTTATTTCTACTTGGTAATGTGTTACGATATGCAAATTTTTGATTGTAACATTTTTTACAATACCCCTTATTCAAATTAGAAATATTTGTTTCTTCCAAACATGAAAAACATATTTTTTTACCATTTATAATAGATAAACATATTTTTTCACCATTTACTATTTTATGATATAATCTTTGTTGTTGTTGTATTATTTCACCCATTGTTTCCAATTTATTAACAAATATTTTTTTTAAATTTTATATCAATTTACATTTCTAATATTTAATCTTATACTAATTTTTTCTTTTCTAAAATCAATTAAATTATTATCCTGATCAACAATATAAATAGTTATATTTCTAATAGTATTTGTATTTACTGGATAGTATATTAAATTTTTAGGTATTTCATTTATTTTTTCACCAGGTTTATCATTAATAAAAAATTCATGAATAATATTTGTTTGTTTATTATTTTCATAACTACCTCCTACAATATTACATTTTATTCTAATAGAATTAACATTCATAATATTTACTGGTAAATCAGATGATACTAATGTATTAGGTTGAATAATTTGTTCACTAAATCCTAGTAATGAAGCTATGGAATTTTTTTGTGTAAAATCAATAATATAATTACTTTTAATTTCAACTTTTAATGTTGTCATATTTGGTTTAATAGTAATACCCTTTATTTTCTCTTTTATAAAATTGCTTATATCATTTATTTCATATGAACCAGTTGGGAATGTAATTATTTTGTTAACACTGTTAATTGTATGTAAATTATCTTGTGACTGGTTTCCATCAGAAACATAATGTAAAATATTATTTTTTAATTTTTCAGATATATTCGTTATAGAATTATAAGTAGAAAAATTAAGCAAACACATTTCAAAATCATGTTTATTATCTAAAATTATTGGTTCATCAAAATTACATGAAATTATTGAAGTATTTCCATCTAATGATATAGTTGGCATTATTTAATTAAGTAAAAATTTTAAACATAGATGACCACAAATTATTTCATTTATTTCTTGATCAATATTATTATTAAAAATTACAGTATTTTCATTAGTTTTGAAATATTTCTCTATTAATATTGGTAATTTATTTATAGCAAAGGAATCATAGTAAAAAATATGATTATTATATTTTTTATATGCTACCCAGTGTGTACCATTACCATCATTATTATCTAAATTTATTATTCCACATTCTATATCTTTTATCTTTTCTGGTAATCTATCTTTCATGAATACACCCCTAAAATTTGCTATATTAAATTTTCTAGCATATTTTTTTAAATCATAATTACTTAATGGTTTAATTGGAATTAATTCAAAATCAAATTTTTTTTAAGTAACATACCATTACCAGATTTTATATTTTTTTCTTCTAATGCTTTATTATGACGTATTTTTTCTTCTAATAATTTATCGTTAGTTTTTTTATCATTATATGCTCTATATAATGTTGTTCCTGCAGTAACTGCAGCTCCTATTGCTGGAATAAGTGGTAATAGTGCTGGTAAAAATCCGCCAATTTTTTCATTATTAAAACTTTGTAACTGAGCCATAGATAATTTTAATATAAAAATTTTAAAAGTAGTTTTATTATTATCTAAATGTTTTTTTATAGAATTAATTTGTTTTCTAGTTAATGGTAAATATGTTTCATTCGTTACACTTTCTTTAGTTCTTTGTAATTGAATTGGTTCTAATTTTATAGTAATATCTGTTTTATTTTTCATTGCATCATAAACTTGTTTTTGTTGATCTTCATTTAAAGATATTGGATATTTAATGTATCGTCCACATTTTGGAATAAAATTAATTTCATTTTCATTTCTATTATGTTCACTTTGTGAACCGTTAACAGAGTCAACATTTATCAATTCTTCAGTTGATGAATTGTGAGTTGTTAAACCCATACCCATTTTTCTTTTAAATTTCATAGCATTAGTAGTTAAATATGCATTTACTTTTTCTGATAAACTAGCATATTTTGCTGAAACTCTTGACCATGCTTTATCTTCTAAAATTTTATCAGCTTCATGTCTTTTCTTTATATCGTACTAATATGCAATATCATGTTCTTTAGCTGCTTCATCTAATTTATTAATTGGATTTACATCCTTTTCAAGTTTTAATTCAAGATTAGTACCAGGTCCTAAATAATTATATCCTGGAGAATGTAACTCAAATGGAAGATTATTTATAAGATTATTTATAATACCACTACCATAATATCGTACCATTTATTATAATAGAAAATGTGATGTATTTATATTTCTTCATATATATTTATTATATTTATTATATTTACCAAATTTTTAGAAATTTTCAGTATATACTAAGCGATTTTAGTGGAGAAAATTTAACGAATATGAATGAAGTAAAAGAATTATTATATAATATTATGTCATTAATTCAAAAAATAGAAAAAATTTATTATTTAAATGGAAGATAAAATAAAATGTGATAAAAATAATCAATTATCAAAAATAGATTTTATTATTTCAAATGGAATAGATAAAATAATGCAAAATGAATACATTTCAATGGTACTAATTATTATTCTATTAATAATGTTTTTTTATAATTTGATAAGACAATTAAATACAAGACTACAATTATTTTAAACATAGGTTTCGACCTAGTCAAAACATATTAGTAAATTTTTAATAATATTTTTTAGTTAAATAAATGAAAGAAGAAAAAGGTATCGAATCTTATGACTTTTATGAACATTTGCCATCTAATTCTACACTATTAAATGAATATGGAAAACCAATAGAAATAAATATTAATAATCAAGACATTAAAACGTTACCATCAAAAAGTTTACTTAATATTAGAGGTCAAATTATTGCTAAAGATAAAGATGGTAAAATATTAGATAAACTTAATCCTGATAAAATAAATTTTGTGAATAATGGTATAATAAATCTGTTTAGTAAAATTACATATTTTATTAATTCAGTTGAAATTGATAAAATTGAAAATCCTGGAATAACAACAACAATTAAAGGCTTAGCATCATTTTCTAATGATTTATCATTAAATAATGCTGGTTGGCAAATTGTAAATAAAGGTAGTGTTTGTAATAAGAAAGGTTATTTTTCTGTTAGCATTCCATTATGTATATTAATTGGGTTTTTTGATGATTACAAAAATTTCATTTTTAGAATTAATCAAAAATTAGAATTAATAAGATCAAATGATGATACAAATTGTTTAATTATTGATAATAGTTTAAGTGATCATACTTTTTCTATTGATATTCATCAAATTATATGGAGAATGCCTCATGTTAAATTTTCAGTTGAAGTTGATCATGAAATTAATAAAAAAATTTCAAATAATACAAACTTTCAAATGTATTTTAGAAATTGGAGATACTATTGTACTACTGCAATTCCAGCTGTAAAGACTTATACCTGGAATATAACATCATCTAGTGCTAAACCTAGATATTTTCTTATTGCATTTCAAACAACAAGAAATCAGAATAATTATGAAGACAATAGTAAATTTGACCATTGTAATTTAGAAAATGTTGTAGTTAAATTAAATACAAATAGATATCCAAACTATGATATGCAACTATCTATTAATCAAAATAAATTTGATACATTATATAATATGTTTCTAGATTTTAAAAATTCATATTATGGTTCTAGTATAAATAATTTACCAATAGTTAATTATGATACATTTTTAAAAGAATATCCAATAATATGCATTGATACATCTAAACAGAATGAGGTAATTAAAGAGGCTGCTATTGATATTAAAATTGAATTTAAATCGACAGAAGATTTTCCATCAAATACAGTCGTTCACTGTTTAATTATTAGTGATGATAGTTATTCATATAATCCACTAACAAATCAAGTAATGCATGTTTGACTTGTTTTTTTTAATTTTTATAAAATTAAAATTAACTAAAAATTAATTGAAATAAATATGTAATTCATTATATTAATAGATTGAAAAAGTTTATCTAAAGTTCTAAATTATGGATGGTCATTTAAAAGTTACTAAATTAGATAATAAAATTAAATTATCTATTCAAAATTTTGATACTCATAAACCAATAAAAAGATTAAATGAAATATTTCCGAATATTATTAGAGCAATTATTTGTGGACCAAGTAATTGTGGAAAAACAAATGTATTATTAAATATATTATCAAAGATTTATTATTCTGATATAATAATTTGTTCAAAAACTTGCTATCAAGAAAAATATAAATTTTTGGAAGATATGATAATTCAATTTAATAAATTGTGTATTAAAAATGATTTGGAATCTAAAGATATAAAATGTTTATCAATTCAATCTCTACCAACACCTGAAAATGTTAAACCATATTCTGTAATAATATTTGATGATATCTCTACAGAACAACAAGATAATATTGCCAATTATTTTGCTTATGGTAGACACAATAACATTTCTTGTTTTTATTTATGTCAAACATATTCAAAAATTCCTAAACAATTGATAAGAGATAATGCAAACTATATAATTTTATTTAAACAAGACAAGACTAATCTGAAACATATATTTAATGACCATTGTAATGATATTGATTATGATATTTTAAAAAATATGTGTATTCAATGTTGGAAAGAACAGTTTGGATTTTTAGTAATAGATAAAGAACAAGAAACAAATGATGGTAGATATAAAAAAATGTTTGAATTTTTCTTTACAATATAAAAAATGTTTGAATTATAAAAAATGTTTAAATTTTTGTTGAATAATATTTTTTATTAATTGTTTTTTATGTTGTTTAAAACAATAATTTTTCGACTACTTCATGAATTTGATTTATCACTCAAGTCTATTTTTTCTAACAAATTCAAAGCTTCTTCATAGTTACTACTACTTATATTAATTACATTATCAATTTCATTAGATATATTCATATCATTTTCTTCATTTTCTTAATTTTCATTGTCTTCTAAATTATTTACATTACTCCAATATATATTAATATCTTTATATTTATCACTAAACAATTCTGTAATATTTTTTCTATTATTTATAAATTCAGTTAATGTAATATTTATATGCATTATTTTAGGAAACTTTGATACAATATTTCCTAACCATTCTAGTTTTTTTATGAAATTTTTACTTTTATATTTTGTAATAGTCATAATATATTCATAGCTATATTTTTTTAAACTTAAAATATTTACGATATTGTTTGCTAGAATACAATAGTGTTCAAATAATTTTTTTGTAGACATATTAATATTTTGTACTTGTTTTTCTAAAATTATTTTAATATCACTTTCATTATAATTATTAACATTAATAATAGAAGTATTTATAATATTTTGGTCATTATAATTTATAATTAAATTAAAAAAAAAATTATTTAGTTCTTCGGGCTGCATTTTTATTTTCGCCTTCCTTTTTACGGGTGGTTGAAGCCTCTTCAAAGTTTTCCGATCAACCAATTTTTCTTTTTTTGCTACTTGTATAGCTTGTTGAGAATTGCACCTCTTCTCATTACAAATTTTTACAATTTTATCAAAGTCCTCATATATTTGATTCCTATAAAATATATATTTTATTATTTTTTGTATTAAAATCATTTCATAATTGCGATACTTACTCTTCCATTGCTTCTCTTCGTTTAAAACACTATAATAATGTAAAGTAAGATTAGAGCCTGTGCGCGGTAAAAATTGCATTAACCATGTGTTGATGTATAAGCCCCCGTTTCCACCAAAAGCAAACACCGTGTTTGCAGGAGTTGTGTTTGGGAGAACTGTCAACTGTTTCCACCGAAATGTGTTTGCAAAGTGTATGGTCTTTGGTATGGTAAACAGATTTATGATACATTATTTTGCGGCGACAGCACAGCGCGATAGCCCAGCGGCTAGCAATGTGGGCTTCCGATCCGAAATCCTTGGTTCGAATCACAAAAAAAATTTTTTTAGTATAAAAGCTTAATACTAAGTTTCCACCGCAGCCGCTATCGTGTTCTTAGCGCAAACACGAAACAAAACTCCTGTCAAATCCCATACAAAATTAAAACACAACTCCATACCTAAACCCACTTTTCAAAGCGTGTTTTGTGGGTTTGCGTCTAATTCAAAGCGTGTTTTGTTGGGTTTGCGTCTAATTTAATTATTAAGTGGTGGCAATGTTGCTCATTTTCCTCATTTATTATTGCATTCTTATCGAAATATGGCAACAATGATTGCAATTTGTCAATATGACATTTTATTGACGGCCGCCGTAGCCGAGTGGGTTGGTGCGTGATCACCATTCGGAATTCACAGAGAGGTCGTTGGTTCGAATCTCGGTGAAAGCAAAATTCATAAAAACATTTTTCTAATAGCGGTCGCCCCTCGGTAGGCAATGGCAAACCTCCGAGTGTATTTCTGCCATGAAAAAAATCTGCTCATAAACATATCATAAAACAAAATGAAATAAATGTATAAAAAAAAAAAATTTTTTTGTGATTCGAACCAAGGATTTCGGATCGGAAGCCCACATTGCTAGCCGCTGGGCTATCGCGTTGTGCTCTCGCCGCAAAATAATGTATCATAAATCTGTTTACCATACCAAAGACCATACACTTTGCGAACACATTTCGGTGGAAACAGTTGACAGTTCTCCCAAACACAACTCCTGCAAACACGGTGTTTGCTTTTGGTGGAAACGGGGGCTAATTGCTTATCTTGCAAATATTATGCTTATCTTGCAGTTTGTGACTCATGTTGACTCCGTCAACGGTTCACTTTGTGAACATATTCAACAGTATTTCATTTTTTGGTTTGTGCTTATGCTTATTCTATTTATAGATTGTGAGCAATGCTGATAAGATCAGCATTGCTTGCTTTGCATACTACTCAGCTGTAATTACATTACTTCAGAATATGATGTTTAGATGAGTTGGTTAAGCAGTTGGAATTATAACAATAATTTTGTTGCAAGTTCAAATCTGGCTCAAAGACTCTTGTTTTGAGGAGTTCGTCGTTTTTTTTGAAAGGAACTTTAAAAAATAAATGTATCCTTTTTTTTTGTTTTTTTTTAATAGATTACTTTAAATATTTAGTAATAAATATTTAAAATTATCAATCAATAATAATCGACCCAACTCAAAATTTTTAATTTTTTTTATATTTTTTTTAAATAGATTACTTTAAATATTTTGTAATCAATATTTTAACATTTTTTCACTTAATAGACATCGACCCAACTCAAAATTTTAACTGTACCAACCTAAATATTGATTACGAGTACTTCAAAAATAGATATCTTAAATACCTTAAAAATATTACCTACGTGTAACTATAATCTAGGGTGGGTGACAGTTTGTAACCCACCTCAAATATTGATTACTAGTACCTCAAAAATATTAACTACGAGTAACTATAATTTAGGGTTGGACTCATCGACCCACATCAAAATTTTAACGTTTATTTTTTGAGATAACATAAGCTAACAAAATGAGTTAAATGTTAAAAACTGTTAAAATTTTGAGTAACTGTAAGTTAAAAAAATGAGTTAAATGGTAAAAATGTTAAATTTTTGAGTTAAAATAATAATAAATGTTCAAATTTTAACATTTTTGATATTGCGTTGTAGTCCGGAATATACATACTACTGGTAAGTGTTTATTTTAAATTTTTCCAACGAAGACACAAACCACCACTTTGAATATTTGAATATTATCTGAGTTGATTACAAAAATGGAATTGCAAATAATTCCGGAACTACTTCGAACTATTATCGCATTTTATAAATATTGTTAAGGGGAACAACCACGTTGTAAAAATTTATTAATTAAAAAATTTTATTAAAAGAAATATCAACAAAATGGTTCGAGGACATCAAAAAATTCAATCGCAGGCAAAGGTTCAAGAAAAACAAATCAAAATGAAAAAGCAACAGGGTCACAGTGCCAACGATCAAAAGAAGCACAAAAAAAGCTCGTTCATGTATGCGCGATTTGTAAGGCACGACCAAATACTAAATTTTTCTATTTTATTTTCTGATTTTTAAATTTACTCCTACTGTTTCAAATGCCGGTTGTTGCTGTTTCAATACGTACAAACAACATTTTGAACATAAGCACCCCAAAAATGATATGTCACCAGAATTAAACAACGTGTAGTGTAATTGTCAACGCTGTAGTTATTCCACTCCGCTTCGCTGATGGAATATTATTGTTGTTGGAGCAGATGAACAATTTTTACGGCTACAATGTTAGTATTTCATTTAATTTATTAAACCGAGATTTTTCCGGGGGGAAAACACAAGCGGAAAGTTTTCTTTACTGATTAAAAAAAGCTAATAAAATGAGGGAGCATTCTCGTTTTATTAAATTTTTCAAATATAGGAAATTGAATTAAAATTAAATTAACCCTTTAATGTCAAATGTTGCTTATAGGCAACATTATATATTTCTACGCGTAGTTTCTATAGTTGTTGTTATTTTTGCTAACGGTTTTTTTTTTACAGTAGCTAATGTGTTGGGCATTTTCTTGAGAATTTATATTTAGAAAAGCTTAACAGGTGTTCATTTGCGAGCTAGTTGAAGTGCTGTGCTGACGTGTGCAAAAACAAGTGAAAATAATCGTTCTATAAAAATTCAAATAAAAACGTAATACTTATGATTTTTTTTATAAAAAGTGAACTTTATTATAAATAACAGGTAAGAAAATCAAATAAAGTTTACAAAACTAAAATAAAGTTTTTTGTTTTATGTCAGGAATTTCGCGAACACAATGTTGCTTATAGGCAACATTTGGCCATAGGCAATAATATTTTGTATATTATTCTTTTAGAAATGCGTCCAAAAGGTCTTACAGATCTGGAAATAAAACAGATAATAAACTTCGATTGGAATAATTCTGATAATGAAGAAGATGAGGAAGAAGAAGAAGAGTTATATGATTCGAATCTGGAGAAATTCATTGAAGAAACGATGGATAAAGTAATGGAAAGAGGGGAAAACGTTGAAATAAATTTGATAGACGGTATTGTTGGAGAAGATGAGCATGCTGATGAAGAAGTTGAAAATGTTACGGACACAGAAAATATCGCCGAGGTAAGTTATGAAAAAATCAATCTGGAGAAATTGAGATGGAGGAACGCGGGCCTAACCGTTTTTGAAACTGCTTGGAAAGAAGATCACGTTTGTCGAGAAGTCAAAGGGCCAATCAAATACTTCAATGAATTCTTCGATGATGAAATAATAAACAAGATTTGCAACGAAACAAATCTGTATTCAATGCAAACTAAAGGAGTAGAGCTAAACTGTTCGCCATTCGAAATTAGGCGATTCTTTGGTGTACTTCTTTATTTAGGCATTATACAAATTCCAAATTTGAGAATGGCTTGGATGCCAAACTACAGGTTAACGGCTGTTGCAGATTCTATTTCAAGAGCGCGTTTAGAGAAAATCAAAGAATCTTTCCACATAAATGATAATTCTCAACAGCCGGAGCGCGGATCAATTAATTTTGATAAACTCTATAAAATACGACCATTATTAAATAAAATGAAAGAAAAATGTAACAGAAAAGACCAGGAGGAATGCCAAAGTATTGACGAACAAATGATTAAATATAAAGGACGTCACAATTTGAAACAATACCTTCCAATGATGCCCAATAAGTGGGTCTTTAAAATGCTTACGAGAGCTGGAGTTTCAGGTATCGTATATGATTTTGCTCTCTACGTAGGAGAAGGAACATGCCCATCTTTTAGACTAGGGATATCATCAGATATAGTATTGCATTTAGCCTCAACTGTTCCCTCAAATAAAAATTATAAATTGTTTTTTGATAATTGGTTCGCTTCCATAAGCCTGATGATTGCGCTAAAGGAAAAAGGTATATTAGCAGCAGCAACAATACGAAGCAACCGGATGAAAACTGTTGGTCCCTCCATTTGTGGAACCACATCAAGACGCACACCACAAATAGGAGGAGGAGCTCGGCCAAACACCTAACAGAAGTGTACGCGCCAATTATTTATTTTTTATTTATGTAAGGGACAAGGTAAAAGTTGTAGTTAAGATATCTTTTTATTTCCTAAATTAATATTAAGTATATCTTTTCTTCTTGTATGATGTTTGATTTGAGCCGAGTGCGGCGCGCTCTCTCTCAATTAGATCAACTAAAGAAATCTGACTAGGTTTGTCGTCCTTCTTTTTATCTGTTTTGAGTACATATCCTTGTCGCAGCGCGTGGCGGTAGATGCATTTTGCACCGTTGGGACACTCCCAAAACCAACCATATTTGGATTTTTCGACAGCTTCAAGGAAATATTTACATATGATATCAGTTGTTGGTCTCTTCTTTTCGTCAGAGTGCTTTTTATGTACCACTTCTTTCAATTTGGCATCATCCCAATTGGCCATGTTGTCATCAGGATCATCATCGCGCATATCCACATATATTGAGCGCTTCTCGGTCTTTTATTAATATTATTATTTTCTTTATTACATAGTTATATATAACTTTTACATTTATAATTCATTTTACATTATTATTTTACATGATATGGTGGTGGTTACGCGTGTTTTCGGTGCTTTGTAATTTATGTCATTAGACTCTGTTCTGGCTCGAGCCGGCGTGGTGTGGATTCGGGAAACTGGAGGGCGTGGTATGTTGGTGTAATTGCGCGGCAGAAAACGGGTGCTACCATTTGCTTTCTTGTTGTCTGGCTTCGACTTGCGGCCCAATGTGAAGTTGTATAGACTTTCCGATAGCCGTTTGGTGCGTGCCATGGCCGAAGTGCTGGTTATCTTTTCGGTATGATGAGCGCTGTTCTTACCGCGCAGACTTAAGCTGATGCTGGCCAGTTTTCGTAGTGTTGTCCGCTTATCTGACTTCTTTTTATCTTCCTTGTCCTTCATTGACTTGCTTTTGCCAAAACGTTTGTTTACGATAGAGCTTTTAATACTCTCCTCAATTGGTGCGTGTGTTGGCATTTGGGATCCACCTATTCCTAAATCAGAAACAGCCATGTTTGTTAACTTACTTTGCTCTACATTTGTAAAGGGACGTACCTGCACCATCGCCTACATCAAAACTTTCACATACAGCTTCATCATCACCCTCACCGTCGCCATCACCATCACCACACAAACTATTCGTCTCCTTGATTTCCTCTAATATATTTGGTAATTCATGTAAAGCTTCCTCTTCGACCAACTCATTCTCTTCGCTCAGCTCGCTTACCTCAACTGATTCGGTGCCTTCTTTGCCTTTGAATTCGTCAAGGGTATCATTTGAGTCTTGATCGGAGCACTGTTCGCGGTTCTCTTCGTCGCTTAAATCTTCGGCGAACCTCATATCATTTAAGCAGCTTTCTGACGTCAGTTTATCTTTTTCAGTTCTTTCTGCTTTACCAGATTTTGAGGCAACAAGTTGCAACATTGGTTCACCTTCGGCATCCTCAAAGTATTCGAAATCAGTGTCATCTTCTTCCGAAACTCTTAACTGTTCTTCGGTCTGCTCCTGTGCTTCTTCAGTTCCTACGTTCAATCGCTTAACCACATTTTCGCATTCCAATTCTAGTAACGGTTTGTGCTCTTCTTCCCTTTCATCTCCATCCTCATTGTTGACCTTGTTAAATGTTGTAATTTTGGTTTTTTCCTCAATCTCTCTTTGAACCGCTTCCTTAGGTGTAGCAATTTCCATATTCTCCTTCAATGTGTCCACATCTGTTTCCAATTGATTAGTTGATACACCATCTAGTCTCATTACCTTTAGCACTTTTGGGTCCAAATTCATTTAATTTATATTTAATTTTATAAAATCCACTACAAGTTTTCAAGTTGCCTTACGGATGAAAAGGAACTTATGAAAGAAGGTCGTGGTTCTTATGATTTTAAATATGAAGCAACATATAATTTAGTTGCATGCCGCTGGTATGACAACAAGAGCGTTCAGCTGGTATCAAACTATATAGCTGAAAATCCAGTTTCAGAATGCAAACGCTGGTGTCGTAAGTAAAAAAAGTACATAAATATAGCTAGACCTGCTATTGTTGGCTGTTATAACAAGTATATGGGAGGCGTAGACCTAGCTGACATGATGCTAGAGTTGTATAAAATCAACCACCGTTCCAAGAAGTGGTATATGCGTATAGTGTACTGGTGTCTTAGCACAGCAGTAGTCAATAGCTAGTTGATGTATAGAAGGGACCTAAAAAATCAAGCTGGGAAAAACATATGTCATTGTTAAACTTTCAACTGATGATATCAAACGAGCTTTTACACGCGTCTGATATGGAGCCAGTAAACCAACGCAAAAGAGGTCGCCCATTGGCAGCTCTTTCAAGCATAGACTCAGATTCATCATCACCGTCGTCTCCAGCACCATCAAATATTTCAAACGTTTCATCACAAGGTTCATCGCAATCTACAAAACGATCATATATATCTAAACCTCCAAAATCCATGCGCCTCGATCAAGTCGGTCATTGGGTTGAATGGGGAGCAAAGGGAAGGTGTAGGTTATGCCATACCGGGATTCCAAAATCCAAATGCTCAAAATGTAAGGTACATTTATGTTGTAACCCACAAAAAAAACTGTTTTTGTTTCATACCATACATAAAAAGTTAATAAAAGTAGTAAAAAAATAAATAAAATAAATTCCTTTGTGTTTTGAAATATACCACTATGGCTAAATGTTGCTTATAGGCAACTTTTCATAACTGTAAAACCAGAAGTCCTAGAGCCTTGAAATTGATATCAGTTCATATTTAGGACTCTAACATCAACCTAACGTGGTAAAAATATTTTTAACCGCGCCCACTTTAATTCTGACTTTAAAGGGTTTGTGTTTTTGATAGTTTATTTGGTTGGTAAGTGTTTATTTTAAATTTTTCCAACGAAGACACAAACCACCACTTTGAATATTTGAATATTATCTGCGCAGCGCACCTACTTTCCGTAATTCCTGACTCGTTTGACTTATGTCAGCGTCGGTTCGGTGAAAAAATAATGTGCTTAAGAAATGTTTACTTTGTTTAAAATGCAGCAAAACACAAACGCGGAACGCCAGGAGTTGATTACAAAAATGGAATTGCAAATAATTCCGGAACTACTTCGAACTATTATCGCATTTTATAAATATTGTTAAGGGGAACAACCACGTTGTAAAAATTTATTAATTAAAAAATTTTATTAAAAGAAATATCAACAAAATGGTTCGAGGACATCAAAAAATTCAATCGCAGGCAAAGGTTCAAGAAAAACAAATCAAAATGAAAAAGCAACAGGGTCACAGTGCCAACGATCAAAAGAAGCACAAAAAAAGCTCGTTCATGTATGCGCGATTTGTAAGGCACGACCAAATACTAAATTTTTCTATTTTATTTTCTGATTTTTAAATTTACTCCTACTGTTTCAAATGCCGGTTGTTGCTGTTTCAATACGTACAAACAACATTTTGAACATAAGCACCCCAAAAATGATATGTCACCAGAATTAAAAAACGTGTAGTGTAATTGTCAACGCTGTAGTTATTCCACTCCGCTTCGCTGATGGAATATTATTGTTGTTGGAGCAGATGAACAATTTTTACGGCTACAATGTTAGTATTTCATTTAATTTATTAAACCGAGATTTTTCCGGGGGGAAAAACACAAGCGGAAAGTTTTCTTTACTGATTAAAAAAAGCTAATAAAATGAGGGAGCATTCTCGTTTTATTAAATTTTTCAAATATAGGAAATTGAATTAAAATTAAATTAAAAAAATATGAGTAAAACGACGAAAAGCAGTACGAGTACAAATACTCATAAAAGCAACCACAACTACAACGATTTAGATGCTAAAAATGATATGTCGGATGAATTGAGCGCGTACAGCTCGCTGTAGTTATTCCACTCCGCTTCGCTGATGGAATATTATTGTTGTTGGAGGAGATGAACAATTTTTACGGCTACAATGTTAGTATTTCATTTAATTTATTAAACCGAGATTTTTCCGGGGGGAAAAACACAAGCGGAAAGTTTTCTTTACTGATTAAAAAAAGCTAATAAAATGAGGGAGCATTCTCGTTTTATTAAATTTTTCAAATATAGGAAATTGAATTAAAATTAAATTAACCCTTTAATGTCAAATGTTGCTTATAGGCAACATTATATATTTCTACGCGTAGTTTCTATAGTTGTTGTTATTTTTGCTAACGGTTTTTTTTTACAGTAGCTAATGTGTTGGGCATTTTCTTGAGAATTTATATTTAGAAAAGCTTAACAGGTGTTCATTTGCGAGCTAGTTGAAGTGCTGTGCTGACGTGTGCAAAAACAAGTGAAAATAATCGTTCTATAAAAATTCAAATAAAAACGTAATACTTATGATTTTTTTTATAAAAAGTGAACTTTATTATAAATAACAGGTAAGAAAATCAAATAAAGTTTACAAAACTAAAATAAAGTTTTTTGTTTTATGTCAGGAATTTCGCGAACACAATGTTGCTTATAGGCAACATTTGGCCATAGGCAATAATATTTTGTATATTATTCTTTTAGAAATGCGTCCAAAAGGTCTTACAGATCTGGAAATAAAACAGATAATAAACTTCGATTGGAATAATTCTGATAATGAAGAAGATGAGGAAGAAGAAGAAGAGTTATATGATTCGAATCTGGAGAAATTCATTGAAGAAACGATGGATAAAGTAATGGAAAGAGGGGAAAACGTTGAAATAAATTTGATAGACGGTATTATTGGAGAAGATGAGCATGCTGATGAAGAAGTTGAAAATGTTACGGACACAGAAAATATCGCCGAGGTAAGTTATGAAAAAATCAATCTGGAGAAATTGAGATGGAGGAACGCGGGCCTAACCGTTTTTGAAACTGCTTGGAAAGAAGATCACGTTTGTCGAGAAGTCAAAGGGCCAATCAAATACTTCAATGAATTCTTCGATGATGAAATAATAAACAAGATTTGCAACGAAACAAATCTGTATTCAATGCAAACTAAAGGAGTAGAGCTAAACTGTTCGCCATTCGAAATTAGGCGATTCTTTGGTGTACTTCTTTATTTAGGCATTATACAAATTCCAAATTTGAGAATGGCTTGGATGCCAAACTTCAGGTTAACGGCTGTTGCAGATTCTATTTCAAGAGCGCGTTTAGAGAAAATCAAAGAATCTTTCCACATAAATGATAATTCTCAACAGCCGGAGCGCGGATCAATTAATTTTGATAAACTCTATAAAATACGACCATTATTAAATAAAATGAAAGAAAAATGTAACAGAATAGACCAGGAGGAATGCCAAAGTATTGACGAACAAATGATTAAATATAAAGGACGTCACAATTTGAAACAATACCTTCCAATGAAGCCCAATAAGTGGGGCTTTAAAATGCTTACGAGAGCTGGAGTTTCAGGTATCGTATATGGTTTTGCTCTCTACGTAGGAGAAGGAACATGCCCATCTTTTGGACTAGGGATATCATCAGATATAGTATTGCATTGTTCCCTCAAATAAAAATTATAAATTGTTTTTTGATAATTGGTTCGCTTCCATAAGCCTGATGATTGCGCTAAAGGAAAAAGGTATATTAGCAGCAGCAACAATACGAAGCAACCGGATGAAAACTGTTGGTCCCTCCATTTGTGGAACCACATCAAGACGCACACCACAAATAGGAGGAGGAGCTCGGCCAAACACCTAACAGAAGTGTACGCGCCAATTATTTACTTTTTATTCATGTAAGGGACAAGGTAAAAGTTGTAATTAAGATATCTTTTTATTTCCTAAATTAATATTAAGTATATCTTTTCTTCTTGTATGATGTTTGATTTGAGCCGAGTGCGGCGCGCTCTCTTTCAATTAGATCAACTAAAGAAATCTCACTAGGTTTGTCGTCCTTCTTTTTATCTGTTTTGAGTACATATCCTTGTCGCAGCGCGTGGCGGTAGATGCATTTTGCACCGTTGGGACACTCCCAAAACCAACCATATTTGGATTTTTCGACAGCTTCAAGGAAATATTTACATATGATATCAGTTGTTGGTCTCTTCTTTTCGTCAGAGTGCTTTTTATGTACCACTTCTTTCAATTTGGCATCATCCCAATTGGCCATGTTGTCATCAGGATCATCATCGCGCATATCCACATATATTGAGCGCTTCTCGGTCTTTTATTAATATTATTATTTTCTTTATTAGTTATATATAACTTTTACATTTATAATTCATTTTACATTATTATTTTATATGATATGGTGGTGGTTACGCGTGTTTTCGGTGCTTTGTAATTTATGTCATTAGACTCTGTTCTGGCTCGAGCCGGCGTGGTGTGGATTCGGGAAACTGGAGGGCGTGGTAAGTTGGTGTAATTGCGCGGCAGAAAACGGGTGCTACCATTTGCTTTCTTGTTGTCTGGCTTCGACTTGCGGCCCAATGTGAAGTTGTATAGACTTTCCGATAGCCGTTTGGTGCGTGCCATGGCCGAAGTGCTGGTTATCTTTTCGGTATGATGAGCGCTGTTCTTACCGCGCAGACTTAAGCTGATGCTGGCCAGTTTTCGTAGTGTTGTCCGCTTATCTGACTTCTTTTTATCTTCCTTGTCCTTCATTGACTTGCTTTTGCCAAAACGTTTATTTACGATAGAGCTTTTAATACTCTCCTCAATTGGTGCGTGTGTTGGCATTTGGGATCCACCTATTCCTAAATCAGAAACAGCCATGTTTGTTAACTTACTTTGCTCTACATTTGTAAAGGGACGTACCTGCACCATCGCCTACATCAAAACTTTCACATACAGCTTCATCATCACCCTCACCGTCGCCATCACCATCACCACACAAACTATTCGTCTCCTTGATTTCCTCTAATATATTTGGTAATTCATGTAAAGCTTCCTCTTCGACCAACTCATTCTCTTCGCTCAGCTCGCTTACCTCAACTGATTCGGTGCCTTCTTTGCCTTTGAATTCGTCAAGGGTATCATTTGAGTCTTGATCGGAGCACTGTTCGCGGTTCTCTTCGTCGCTTAAATCTTCGGTGAACCTCATATCATTTAAGCAGCTTTCTGACGTCAGTTTATCTTTTTCAGTTCTTTCTGCTTTACCAGATTTTGCGGCAACAAGTTGCAACATTGGTTCACCTTCGGCATCCTCAAAGTATTCGAAATCAGTGTCATCTTCTTCCGAAACTCTTAACTGTTCTTCGGTCTGCTCCTGTGCTTCTTCAGTTCCTACGTTCAATCGCTTAACCACATCTTCGCATTCCAATTCTAGTAACGGTTTGTGCTCTTCTTCCCTTTCATCTCCATCCTCATTCTTGACCATATTCTCCTTCAATGTGTCCACATCTGTTTCCAATTGATTAGTTGATACACCATCTAGTCTCATTACCTTTAGCTCTTTTGGGTCCAAATTCATTTAATTTATATTTAATTTTATAAAATCCACTACAAGTTTTCAAGTTGCCTTACGGATGAAAAGGAACTTATGAAAGAAGGTCGTGGTTCTTATGATTTTAAATATGAAGCAACATATAATTTAGTTGCATGCCGCTGGTATGACAACAAGAGCGTTCAGCTGGTATCAAACTATATAGCTGAAAATCCAGTTTCAGAATGCAAACGCTGGTGTCGTAAGTAAAAAAAGTACATAAATATAGCTAGACCTGCTATTGTTGGCTGTTATAACAAGTATATGGGAGGCGTAGACCTAGCTGATATGATGCTAGAGTTGTATAAAATCAACCACCGTTCCAAGAAGTGGTATATGCGTATAGTGTACTGGTGTCTTAGCACAGCAGTAGTCAATAGCTGGTTGATGTATAGAAGGGACCTAAAAAATCAAGCTGGGAAAACGAAACATATGTCATTGTTAAACTTTCAACTGATGATATCAAACGAGCTTTTACATGCGTCTGATATGGAGCCAGTAAACCAACGCAAAAGAGGTCGCCCATTGGCAGCTCTTTCAAGCATAGACTCAGATTTATCATCACCGTCGTCTCCAGCACCATCAAATATTTCAAACGTTTCATCACAAGGTTCATCGCAATCTACAAAACGATCATATATATCTAAACCTCCAAAATCCATGTGCCTCGATCAAGTCGGGCATTGGGTTGAATGGGGAGCAAAGGGAAGGTGTAGGTTATGCCATACCGGGATTCCAAAATCCAAATGCTCAAAATGTAAGGTACATTTATGTTGTAACCCACAAAAAAAACTGTTTTTGTTTCATACCATACATAAAAAGTTAATAAAAGTAATAAAAAAATAAATAAATATCAATATTCCTTTGTGTTTTGAAATATACCACTATGGCTAAATGTTGCTTATAGGCAACTTTTCATAACTGTAAAACCAGAAGTCCTAGAGCCTTGAAATTGATATCAGTTCATATTTAGGACTCTAACATCAACCTAACGTGGTAAAAATATTTTTAACCGCGCCCACTTTAATTCTGACTTTAAAGGGTTAAAAAAAATGAGTAAAACGACGAAAAGCAGTACGAGTACAAATACTCATAAAAGCAATCACAACTACAACGAGTTAGATGCTAACAATGATATGTCGGATGAATTGAGCGCGTACAGCTCGGAGGAAGACGAGGTGACATCACGAAAATCGCGAAAAATACAGCCAACTGATGCTGCGAATTACGAGGATGGGGGCGGAATGTAAAAATGTAAATTAATTTGTGTGCAAGTAAATTACAAGTGATATTTTCATATTTGAGCCGTAAGCCCTGGCAGCTAGTGCTCCTTTTTTTATTGTAAAACTAGCAAACCCGACCCGCTTCGCTGGGCAAAGACACGGTGGGTCCACGTTTTGGCATATATTTCGAGACCCTAGTCATCAATAGGTATGAAAATTACCCCACGTTAAAGCACTTATCGACAGCTTTCATTTGATGCCCATATTGCACATCCACAACCAAAGGTTACCCGGGCCCACGTTTTGACCTATATCTCGAGACCCCAGTCACGGAGCGGCATGAGAAATACTCTGTACTAAAGCATTCACCAACAGCTTCCAATTGATATCCATATTGTACAAACACATTCTAGGGTCCACGTGTTGGTCTCTATCTCGGGACCCTAGTCACGGAGCGGCATGAAAAATACTCTGAACTAAAGCATTCACCAACAGCTTCCATTTGATACCCATATTGTATATACACATCCAAAGGTTACCCGGGCCCACGTTTTGACCTATATCTTGAGACCCCAGTCACGGAGCGGCATGAGAAATACTCTGTACTAAAGCATTCACCAATAGCTTCCAATTGCTATCCATATTGTACAAACACATTCTAGGGTCCACGTGTTGGTCTCCATCTCGGGACCCTAGTCACGGAGCGGCATGAGAAATACTCTGTACTAAAGCATTCACCAACAGCTTCCAATTGATATCCATATTGTACAAACACATTCTAGGGTCCACGTGTTGGTCTCTATCTCGGGACCCTAGTCACGGAGCGGCATGAAAAATACTCTGAACTAAAGCATTCACCAACAGCTTCCATTTGATACCCATATTGTATATACACATCCAAAGGTTACCCGGGCCCACATTTTGACCTATATCTCGAGACCCCAGTCACGGAGCGGCATGAGAAATACTCTGTACTAAAGCATTCACCAATAGCGTCCAATTGCTATCCATATTGTACAAACACATTCTAGGGTCCACGTGTTGGTCTCTATCTCGGGACCCTAGTCACGGAGCGGCATGAAAAATACTCTGAACTAAAGCATTCACCAACAGCTTCCATTTGATACCCATTTTGTACATACACATCCCCAGGTTACCCGGGTCCACGTTTTGACCTATATCTCGAGACCGTATCTACCAATAGGTATCCAAACTATACGGAAACCATCTTCAATACCTCCTTAACAATGTGTGTAAGTTTGGTTTAATTCGGTTTAAAGACATGACGGGTCCACGTTTTGGCATATATTTCGAGACCCCAGTCACGGAGCGACATGAAAAATACTCTGTACTAAAGCATTCACTAACAGCTTCCATT
>JAYXIM010030957.1:0-45704 GCA_037575425.1 Anastrepha fraterculus
CGATGACTTGACAGCCGAAGTTACTCTCACAATTTTGTTTCAGACGGCAAAGCGTTTTAATCATCCTTAGGGTAGAAACACTACACTGGGAAGTCTTACCTCGCACACCCTTATCTCCCTGGACGTTGCACTCTTTAACTATCATCTATCTGTTTTGCACAGCATAATAGTAATAATTATTCGCTACTGTACATAAAACGAACCTCAATACTTTGTTTCCAATAGGCAGAAGTTAACGAATTTTGTATTTTTTGGTCTTGGCTCTTCTGGACTCTTCCATTGGGACGATTGGGCCTTGGTTTCGATGTCATAACCAAATACCCATGATTCGTCACTAGTTATTACCCTTTTAAGCAAATCTGGATCATCGTTGATGTCATTCAACAATTCCTGAGCGATGCTCATGCGACGTTGTTTTTGGTCAAAATTCAGCAATTTTGGAACGAACTTCGGTACCCCACGCTTTATGCCCAAAGTTTGAGCAAAGATTGCATGGCATGAGCCAACCGATATGCCGACATCCTCAGCAAATTCTCTAATGGTGATTCCAAGATTCTCCATAACAATTTTCTTCACTTTCTTCACATTTTCATCGATTGTATTGCTGAAGTTTTTTATGTAACGCAAGTACGAGACTAGCCCGAAATCGTCAATAGTCGTCACTATCTTGTATCTCAACTGGTAACATTTTCTCGATTACGGCCACCACAGAATAGCAGAGAGGAAGAAAGTTCAATAGAGGTAACCAAGAAATTTTTTTGCGCCAAGTTGTGATAGAACACTGCTGAATTGCCATCAATCAAATATTAAATAAGCTAAGAGATCGGGTATTTTTTTAGTTGCGTGAAAACTAACGATATTGATAACTGTGGTTTGACAGCTGAGAATAGCAAACTGTGTTCATTTTTCTGTTCAGTAAGGTTTAGTAGGTTAGGTTGAAGCGGTTGTCTTGTGGGATGCACTCAGGCTCATAACCCATTGTGATGCCGCGTGGGTGAGCTTTCCCTATTTCTCCTAAAACCTATTTCTGCGGAACTGAGATCTTCCAATTCGTTAAAAAATTGTTTACCTAGAATAGCAAATCTCCGTCTGGATAGAGCAGCACAATGGCACAGAAGGTGCAAGATTGTCTCCTCCTCTTCCTCATCAAGACAACTTCTATAGAAGTCGTGTGCTTGCACTCCCATCCTTTGGGCGTGCCTACCTATTAGGCAATGTCCCGTTATGACTGAAATCAGTGTGCTAAGACTGTGTTTATTTTGCCTTAGCAAAGATTCTGTGCGTTTAGCACTAAGAGTCGGCCACACGTGATGGGCGATTTTGCAGGTGGCTACATTACGCCATCTTTCGTTTACTTTCCTTATGCTTTCTTCAAGGATAAGTAGCTTACATGTTTGTAAGGGACATCATAGGCATCATTGTCTATGCACTTATCGGTCAACTTGGTGCCGAGTCTTGCTAGTTCATCGGCTCTACAGTTACCCTCAATGTCGCGATGGCCAGGAACCCATGTTACCTTTAGGTGAAATGACTCAGCCATCTCGTTAAGAGATTTGCGGCATTTCATGGCTACCTTGGAGGTTGTCGACTGCTTTGTGAGGGATTTTATCGCCGCCTGGCTGTCAGTGAAAATGTAGATGTCATTTCCGGATATCGCATCACACTGTACCAGAGTCGCGGCTTCCGTTATTGCCATCAGTTCGGCCTGAAATACACTACAGTAGTTGGGGAGCCGAAAGCTGAAGGAGATCCCCAGATGCTCGGAATATACACCTCCGCCCACCCTGCCCTCGAGCTTTTAACCATCTGTGTATACATGGATAGACTCGCCCTGTCTTACATCATCCCGTTCCGATCTTCCATTGAGGGTAGGAGGGTCGTGAACGATGTAATGGCAAGTGTGTGCGGAAGTGCATAGTCCACCAATCGGGGAATCTCCGAAGTGCCAGCCAGGATTTTGGCGTAACCGTAGCTCTTATTTGACCACTTACTTAAAGTGCACGTTTGTCTGTTTTACGTGCGGTTTACATGTTGGCACCATCATCGGTCCTTATTTCTTTCTATATAAGGAAGAGCTGCTTAAGGAAGGAGTTTGTGACTAAATGTTTGCTTCCAAAAATGAATCAGCTAAACACTGACGACATTTGCTTCCAACAAGACGGTGCAATTTGCAATACAGCACGTTTAACATCCGACTTATTGGACTGATCGGATGTGGCTCGTAGCTGCAGCGGATGCCGGATATTATATTCAATAAATAAATTACGTGAAATTATCTACCAGTTCATAATAAAACAAACTTCATTCCAATTCATGTGTACCAATTCAATTATTATAAAAGAAGACACTACAGTCAAAGTAGTGCTCTCAATCAATAACTGTAAAAGTCTAATGAACATATCAACAGCTCTAAAATTCTTCTCCTATTCAGCAGGCACTGGCAGCATTACTATCGTGATTGAGACAAAGCAGCAATCAACAAATGGCTCGAACGCGTTCAGCTGGTTTTTTTTTGTTGTTTTCTTTGCTTGCTGTATACCGTCGTCGAGTTGTCTGAATGTGTCAACCGTTGAAAATGCGAAAGCCGTGCAAAAAGTTTAAATCATAAGTAGTGTTACCACTTATTAATATTGTGAAGTGAAAATATTTTGCTTGCGTCGAATTATTTGAACTGGGGGAAAATCGCATTCAGTAAATAGATCAACAGCTCACCTTTACCTCTTCTTTTTAGCGATAACACGATTTTACAATTTTACGAGTAATTGACGCATGCAACGTCTGCACTTGCAATTTTTTGATCGTGCCATCATTTATTTTCCATTTCATAGGTTAGGTTAGGCTAACCAGGTTGCTTGTCTAAGACAAGACATTCGGTGGCCCTAAGGCTCATTGTGATACCTGCATTTGATTTCCATCTCCTAACTAAGTTACTTACACCACTTAGATCTTTGAAAGAAGATTTAGGTCGCTTCAGTTTTGAAGAGAATTTGAGATAGAAGAGTTTTAAAGAGGTTTATTTCACACATACGGTTAGTTACGATACTTGGGATCGGACATAAATCAGTTTCACATAACCGAAATTTTTCGAAAGAAGTGTATAGAGGGGACAAATATGAAACTGCTCTGAAGTTGATACTTTTCAGCTCTGCCAGTAACTTGGACATCCAACAGAAGTTTCCACGGTGTGCTGAAATGACAAGCATATAAGAGCCAGTGTAGGCTAATGCCCGAATTCTGTAAGCAGTCTCAAGTCACTAATTGAGACTTTTCGTGGTGAAATTTGATTTTGAGACTAGTTGCAATTCAGTAAGCAATCTCTCGTCATTAGTCTCAAAGAAAAGTCACTAATTAGTGATCTACTTTTGAGCAGCTCACAAAACGAAAAATATGGAAGAGGAATTAATTATTTTATATATATTGCAAAAAAGCGCGAAAATGAAGCGAGGTAATATGTTTTGGGTAAAAATTTCTTAAGAACACGAAAATGTGTATTTATTGACGTTTTAGAAATGTGCGTAGACGGATTCCGGCAAGTTTACTCAGCATGGAAGACCCATTCCTTCTGGAAAAATACCTTTTCAGGAGGTTTTTTAGATTCCCGAAATCCTTCTGCTGGGTACTTATTCAAGATCTCAAACCACTTGACAAGTTTGAGCGGAATTCCCAGCTCGTTCATTTCAACAGAATGTATATAGAGATGCAATTCAACATTTATCGATTATTAATTTTGTTTGTCTCAATTGAATTGTTGATAAACCGATTCAGGTAAAAGGTTTATAAAACAGAAATTAAAAACGTTATTTTGTATGAGCTTAGTAATATCCATATTCTTTATGTTTTTGATGAAGAATTTCGCTTGATAAATGAGTTGAAAAAATTCCATTAAATATGGAATCGATAAGTGAATTTTTGCTCAACTTTTTGACTATCTCTAGTCGATACGTGCCATCAGCTGACTGTCTCTATTTATTTTCACCATGATATTTGGTGAAATTCTTGTGACTTTCCCTTACTGAATAGCAAAATCGTCTCAAGCCACAAAAAGAGTCACTAATTTATAATCTCAATTTTAGTGACTTGAGATGAGATTCGCTTCAGAATTCGGGCATAAATGTAGTAGACTAAAATTTGTTGAAGTTTTTTACAGAGCTGAATCCGCATTTCAATATTATTATTATTATTAATATTATTGGGCCGTAGTGCATTACGACCTCTAATGTGGTCTGTGTATTGTGCTAGATCAAGAACCTATAATTGGTGGCTTCTAATGAATTCAAGCTACTTCAAGATTTTTGTTCCATCAGCAGCAATGGATTTAGAGTTACTCACTTAGGTGTGTTAGTCTTCGTCTAGCGAGAGCTGCACATTCGCAGTGGATGCAATGTTCCTACTACAATGTTCCATATAGTATTCAGTAACACTTCACAAGCCTTTTCCATCTATGTTTCGGAGCCTATTTGATGCCCTTGAAGAAGGAAGTACAAACTGTTTACACTGCCTCTCATCTGGACTTTGCATCCAGTGTTATCCAGTTCCTTGTTTTCATAGCCGTTGAAATTATTCTAACTTCGCTAGGCAGTACGCCTGTTAATTGCCGTCATGACTTTCATGTTTTGGTAGAAAGCTTAGCAAGATTTTTTTATTTGCTCCCAGGGTATTAAGCATTCTCAACGAGTTGAAATATTATTATGTGATTATGTGAGACTGCACTGCACCGACTGTTTCGGCAAAATGCAGATGCGCTTCTAAGTTGTGCCTTTTCGAAGGCATTACCTGCCACAGATTTCTATGTCATAGATTTCCGGCTGAAATCCATCCATCCGGCAGTTTCTATTCACCTGTGTACCAGATTGTCGAGTAAGGTTCAATATATGGGTTACCCATCGCTTAGTGCGCCTAATCTAAAACAGATTTCTTTAACACATTTCTAGAGACCTTTAGCGCAGGAGTTATTGCATCATGCAATTGCATTAAAAGATTGTTTATGAATTTCGATGCAGCTTCCATATATCCTGTGAAATGTTCGATCCTTTGGTTAAAATAGTTTCAGCACTTCAGGTTTTTGACACATTAAGAGTGCAAAACACACTATTTTTGTCTATATTTTAGATTACGCACCATAATGGGATTTTTTTTATGTAATTCCGTCGTGTTTTTGTTATGACAAAATTCTTGTAAGATTCAAAGTACCACTTTTTCCTTTTTGACCCTTTTAGACCCATTTTCATGCGTAAAAAATATTTATTTGCTTCAGAGTTCTCCGCCGTTGAATTCGAATTTGAATGTGATGTTAGAAAGAAATCGCTTTGATGCTGAATACTGACGAGAAATATAGCCAGAGAAATAGAGAAAATGGGTCCCGCATATTTTTATTCAAAACCTTCATTCCAAGTCCTCAAGCAAAGAATCGGCAAATGCCGTTTTTCTTCATAAATCTCTGCCAATATTTGGCTCCCGATTTAGTTAGGTCATATACGTAAGAACTGGCAACAATGGAGCGATTTAATCTTCAAAATTAGTCACCCATCTTTCAATATTGGGCCAAAAAAGTTCAGTCAATAATCGATTGACCAATCACGAGCGATGATGCTATAGAGCCTAGTTAGAGAAATGAAGAGGATAGTGAAAGAGTTAACTCAAGGGCATTTTTGTATGGAGCCTGAGGAGTTTAGGAGCCAAGGTTGCTGAGGAACTGGTGAATTGAGAATAAGAAGTTTGATCAAATTGGAAGTATTTTTTTCCAATAGGATAAATACATAATTTCTTTTAGTTTCCATTGAAGTTTCATCTTGGAAAGATTTACTCATCAACAACGTCTACAAATCGTACATTTGTTTGACGAAAATCGACGCACTGTGAAAAATGTAACTGCGAGCTCAGGCCAACTTATGGTGTGCATAGCCTAAACCGTCCTACCGAACGCACTATTCGGCAAACCATGAGCAAAATTGCGAATAATTTTACATTATTGGATGATACTCGACCGATTAAGCCACATACAGCACGAAGTGAAGAAAATATTGCGGTTGCAAATGAGAGTTTTACCGTAGACCCGGAAGAATCTATTCGGTGCCGATCTCAACAACTTAGCCTATCTTATGGCACTACTTCGGCGATTTTACGCAAATATCTTGGTTCAAAAGCATATGAAAAACTCGCCGGAGATCCGCACATTGGGGGAGCGGAATTTTGTGAAACGATGAGACCCAGTTTTGGCCTAATGGTTACGTCAATGAGCAATGGACCGAAGATCAAACCGAAGCCATTCAAGAACATCCATTGAAAACAAGCGTTTGGTGCGGCCTATGGGTTGAAGACCATATTTCTTCAAAGACGGGGCTAACGCCAATGTAACGGTGAATGGCGAACGCTATTGCGCCATGATTAACAACTTTTTGATACCGGAAATTAAAACCCGTGATCTCCCCAACATTTGGTTGCAACAAGACTACGTTGGCGCTACTTGTCATACAGGCCGTGAAACAATGGATTTACTGCGTCCTCGTTTCGGTGTGCTATTCATTTCTCGTCCCGGACTAGTCGATTTGCCACCGATCGTGGCCATGATCGTGTGATATCATACCTTTGGACTTTTATTTGTGGAACAACATCAAGACGCACATCACAAATAGGAGGAGGAGCTCGGCCAAACACCTAACAGAAGTGTACGCGCCAATTATTTATTTTATTTTTTATGTAAAGTCTAAATGCTTTGTGAATAAACCAGCTTCGATTGAGGCCAACAACGATTGAAAGTTATTCACGAGATACCGACCGAAGTTCTGCAGCGAGTCATTCAAAATTGCTGTTTACGGATGGCCGAATTACCGCGCAGTTGCGGCCAACATTAGAAAGGAATTATCTTTAAAAAGAAATGTCGTGAAAAATTAAGATTGCCCAAATCAATTTCAATTTTTGTTGTTTTATTTTTTAAAATCCGATACCTCTAAATTGCTCACGCTTTATAATAAAAATTGGATAATATTCATCTAAGTTCGTTGTTTTATTTTGTTTTGAAAAACAAAGTTAAGGTGAAGAAGCCCCAGTATCAAGATAAAAGTTACTAAAAATTCGTGTTACAGAAATTTATTCACCTTTAAAAGCCAGAAAGTGAATTGTACGCAAATAATAGGAAAAATTATTTTGCACATTTTCTCGGCATTTCTGCCCAAGGAAGTAGGATTATGTTGCATCTGAACTATTTTCCCAAATTCAATCACTTGGCAACATTGAAAGCGAAAAATAGAAAATTCCGTCCTGACACAAATTACACCGATTGAGAGTAAAGTCAATGAATCGGCGCGCATGCGCTGAATTCAATACGCAGCAAGTCACCAATAAATAAATGACAGGTTGCAGGTGCAACTTTGAAGCGCGCCAGTCTTATGCACTTGCCTCGCACGTAAAGCGCAAGCGTGAACGTATGTGTGACATAATGACGTTTAACACACACAAAACAACAAGCATTACAAACAAATGTAAAAAGCATAATAAATATAAAGAATAATAAATATATTTGAGCGATCAGTAGCCAATTGAATGTGTAGTGAGAATGTTGCTGTTTACGCGCAGTTCGAATTTAAATCGCGCACTTTGCCGCTTAACGCTTGGTTTGGCGCTGCTGATGGTGACCGTGAGTGCGCAGGGCCGACGTGATCAGTTCATCATACGCGTCGCAGAGCTACCTAGTGACCTGGGCGATGCACGTGCGGGTGGTGTCTCTAGTTTAAATTTTGGAGATCTCTCAACAACGGGTTTGGGTGGAGGCGCTACACAAACGGAGCTGCAAGCACCTGATGTGGTAGTCGAGGGTGAGCACAAATGCTGTGCTAAGTGGCGCACACACAGTGATTATGTGAGTTGAATTGATTTTAACTATTCCGTTTGTGTTTTTTAGGTTTAAACCTGTTGCAACGTAATGATCTGGTGGCAGCTGCCGGGAATGCAGAGCCGCCTCGACCACAGCAACGCGTGCGTTTGAATCTAAATAGCGGCCTGCGACGGCGTTAATTTAATGGAGAAGACAATAGAAAATATATCAATGCAAAAAGAGCAGATATACACGCTGAACTACTGTGTTAAATTCGCAGATTTTTTTTCGTAATTAAAATACAGTCACTACAAGCTTAAAATGTATTTCAACACTGGCGATTCTATCGCAATTAAATTTTTTTTATGAGTGCGCTTAATCCATTGTAATCGTATGTTTTACAGCTGAATGCCATTCCATGCGAATTATTGTATTGAAAGTATTATTTTTCAATTATTACGCTAATTTAGTTGCATTAAATCAATGATTAAGCGGTTGTCTTGTCTTGACAACCTTGAATGATAATAATAAAGACAGAAGTGAACACTACACTTGGAATGTAATTGTCGTTTCTGCTTCGATGATACAAAGCATATAATTATGGATCAGCAAAATTATGTATTTATGTGAACTAGGAAAAAATTATTAATTTTGCTTATTAGAAACTTCTACCAACACGGGCAACTAACTAAGCCCCTGAAGCTTTAGATGTACTTCGCTTTACTTCAGCAGTGAAAGGTAAATTTTTGCCTAGTTATTTATTTAATTATATAATTTTTTTAATCTCTTTATATATAATTCGCACTTACGTGCTTTATTTGGAGTTTGTTCGAGCTTCTCTAGCAATTTGTGGTGTGCGTCATGTTCTTCTATAAATAGAGGGACCTACAGTTTTACGCCGACTGCGGACGGCAGGTAGTTTTGTTATGAGGAGAGTTGTCAGGCAGTAGATTAGATTAGATGAGATTTGTGGGTGGTTGAACAAGTCCAAGCACTCAGTCAGTAGACCATTGTACTACACCCGGATAGAAATCAGTAGAAAGAATAGAGATAAGAAAGATAGAAGGTGGATGGTAAAAACGGATAGATTAGTTTGAGGTCACTCTTCCACAAATCTCTTGGATTCATTGATGAATTTTGAAGAGATCCGGAAGAGGAAGCGTATGAACTTTGTCCATACTCAGTGTATCGCAACACAATATCCTAAGTCTGATTCTGGCAAATGCAGGAGAGCTACAGAGAAAATGCTCTGCAGTGTCGTCATTCTCAAGACAGGATAGGCATATCGGGCTGTCCACGACCCCCATGGTGGCCATATGCTGACCACAGACGTTGTGCCCTGTGATTACACCCACCAGTACTCTCAGGTCCTTCATGCTGAGTTTTCGGAGGAAGGCCGCTGTTTTCCCGTTTGGTTCTTTCACAAAGCACTTGGCTACTCTGCACGAGTTCAATTCAGACCAACGCCTCTGTGAGTAGACCTCATGAAGTCGTCAATCCATAGTTGAATCGATGCGGAATTGACACCTAGAAAGAGTTCAGGGCCTAGTGGCATACTTGCAGAGCCTTCATTTGCCAATTTATCAGCCAACTTGTTCCCTGCAATACCACAATGTCCAGGCACGCAAATAAGACTGACTTTGTTGTGTTTTGCAACACTGTTTAGTTTTGTATTACATTCACCGACCAACTTCGAAGAGCAGCGTGGGTTAGCAAGGGCTTTCAGTGCAGCTTGACTGTCACTATAAATTCCAATACTGTTGCCCCGCCACTTTTTCTCATTTAGCCAGTACGCCACATTCAGGATGGCATAGACTTCCGTAAGGAATACCGTGGCCATCTGTCCTGTGGCAAAGGAGTACTTAGTCTCTTCGTCTAAGTACCATCCAGATCCGCTTCCATCGCTGGTTTTGGATCCGTCGGTGTAGAAAGTGTGCTGGTATCCCGTTAATAGGTTCTCTGAACTTAACCATTGATCTCTATCTGGAATCAAAATATCATACTTCCTACCGAAGCTAACGACAGGCACCCGATTGTCCACCGGCATCGAGAACAGTGTGCACCGCTCCGACAACTGGTGGTATATCTGACAGTGGCCAGTGCTTACTTCATTTCCCCAGACTCCGTTTAACTTGAGCCTGTACGCCGCCTTCATTGCTTCTTTTCGAATTTGAAGATCTAGAGGTTGCAAGTTCGGAATGGCATTAAGGGCATCACCAGATGTTGTGCTCATGGCACCTGTGATACCCCAGCACACACTTCTTTGTAGCCTGTTTAGGGGTTTTACTCTGGAATTAACCATTGTGGCTTTCCACCATACTACAGAGGCGTATGTAATAATGTGTCTAATCAGGGTGATGTACAGCCAGTGTACTATCGCCGGTCTTAGACCCCATGCCATGCCAAAGGTTCTCTTACACTGCCAGAAGACTTTTAGTGTTCGAGATACCTTCTGCTCGACGTGCTTCTTCCAGGTAAGTTTACTATCTAGGACTACTCCTAGATATTTAACCTCAGAAGACAGTTGCAGTGTTACCCCTTTCAATGTGGGTAGTAACAGGCCTTCCATATTGCGTTTCCTAGTGAAAAGCACTAAGGTACTTTTTGTAGGATTCACCGAAAGACCATGCAATTCGCACCAATACTCAATCTTATTTAGAGCTACCTGCATTTTATTGCATATAGCTTCAAGTGATCGTCCTGAGATTAATACGCACACAACGTCTGCGTAGGCTTGGATGTGCCCAATTTCCTGCAGATCATTAAGAAGAGAGTCCACCACGAAGCACCAGACAAGGGGAGAGAGTACACCACATTGTGGGCAACCCTTCTTAACCTCAACCCTGACTCCTTCATCGCTTTCTCTATCCATGGTAAGCAGTATTTTGGATAGCATAGCACGTTGAGAGGCTTTCGACTTAGAACCCTCGTCCTAATCTGCTTCTCCACCATACGTTCCAGACCCTTAAGCATAAACGATGCCAGACTTATAGGTCTGAAACTTTTTGGTAAAGCGTAGCTGTCCTTACCTGGCTTTGGGACAAATACAACTTTCACCAAACGCCACAGTTGTGGAACATAAGCGTGCGCAAGACATGCCGTAAAGTTTCTTTTCATGGCATATACACACTCGGAGGTTTGCCATTGCCTGCCGAGTGACGACGGCTATCAGCTCAAAGAAGCTTTTGTTATCATTTTATGTTTCTTCCGCGGAGATTCCAACCTGGGCACTTCCGCATAGTATTCATGCATCAACCCATTCGGCTACGACGGCCGAGTTAGTTATTTAATAATAGTCTAGAAATATACCACTTCTTACAGATTGGAAAGAAAGAAAATTAGAGAATACTTATCAAGTTAGTTTAGTCAGGTTGCTTGTCTAAGACAAGACACTTGGTGACACTAAGGTCCATTGTGATACCTGCGTTTGGTTACCATCGCCTAACTATTCTCCACAAAAATATCCAAAATTTGTGCTAAAATTTGGAGCATGGTCCGATCGAAACCCTTCAAGCCTCACTTAGTATTTATTATTTTTACTAATTCCTCCGAATGACATAAATCAGAGTGTTGAAATCTAATGGTGGCCAATTTAGAGTCCAACCGACTTTCGATACGATATTTTTAAGCAATTTTCCGCCGAAAGTCTGTGATTCAGAACCAAGCTGATTTGCTGTTCATCTGCTCCCGACTAGCTTAAGTTTTATGCTCTCAAACGTATACGCTTTTTTATTTAGACTAGCAAAATCAATAGAAATCTTTCATAGACTCATTCTAAATGAGAATTCGTCATCATCTACTATTGGAAATATCTACTACTTCATTTGGTGTACCCGGGAATTACCAAAAATACCGCTCCTCTGCAACATAACATGTCATATCTTCAAAACCGTTAGCTTGTGGACTCATGTCTATTAAAACTCTTTTGTTTAATTTTTATCCATGCTATTACGTTCGCAAACATTTAAATTCTCCTTTTAACCCCCTTTATATTATGGTACAGACTGCTCCACATGATAGGGAGAGATCGAGATTTGGAGCGGTATTCCTTTTTTTAGTTTGAATAATTGCGAAATCCGGCAAGGTAGAGATTCTACTAAAAAAATTTAAGTCATCTTCATAAAGCAAAAACTTTGTTGAAGACAGGTGCGATTTAGCTTTACCTGTTTTTATGATGTTTTATGAGATACAGATGATATTCTTTTGGAAGGATCAAACCTAATTCACGTTAAGATTGAGAAATGAAATCCTTCATTTTTAAGATTTCGCAATATAATACGAGGGGTGCCTTTTATATGTCGGGATTTGGCAACCCTGGTGTTGCAATCTGGCAACTGGCAGCTGTATCGCAAAGTTTGACATTTTTTGACTTTTACGTACTCAGAACGTTTTGAAATACCAGCGTTCTTTGTGTTGTTTACAGTAACTTAAAAGATTCATCTCGGTCAAAAATGAAATTAAATCGTGAAAATTTTCGTGCGATTATTTTTTACAACTTTCGACGTGGATTAACTCAGCAGCATTGCATGGATGAACTCAATTCATTTTTTGGCGATGAAGTTCCATCAAAGACCAGTGTTTATCGATGGTCTGGTGAATTCAATCGTGGTCGTAGTTCACTCCAAGACGAATTTCGTAAAGGTCGTCCAAAATCAGTTGTTGTTCCGAAAACCATTGATGCTGTGCGCGAACTTTTATTGCAAGATCGTCATGTGACCTATCGTGAGATTGAGACAATCTTAGGCATTAGTGGGACCAGCATACATTCAATATTGCATAAACATTTGACTGTCAAAAAAATTGTCAATCGCTCAAAAAAAGGCTCGTGTCGATTGGTCGAAGGAAATGCTCAAAAAATACTAAGGCGGGGCTTCGAAACACGTCTATGACATCGTGACAGGTGATGAATCATGGATTTACGCGTATGAATCCGAAAGTAAACAGCAGTCGACTGTATGGGTGTTTCAAGATGAGCCAAATCCAACAAAAGTTGTTCGCGCACGAAGCACTTCCAAGCAAATGGTCGCCTGTTTTTTCGGAAAAACTGGACATGTCACAACCGTACCACTAGAACAACGCAGAACAGTAAATTCTGAGTGGTACACAACCATTTGTCTTCCAAGAAATTAGGAAAACCAATCGCCAAAGACGGATCACTCTTCGCCAGGGCAATGCGAGCTCTCACACATCGGCTCAAATAACTGCATTTTTGAGCACCCAAAACATCGAAAACTGAGAGGTCAACGTTTTTCGACACCCGAAGAAGCGGTTGCGGCATTCAGAATGCATGTTTTGGAGGTACCTCATTCAGAGTGGCAAAAGTGCTTCGATGATTAAAATTTGTTTTTGTTCTCTAATCCCGACATATAAAAGGCACCCCTCGTATACCACGTTTTCGTATACTTGCGCTAAGTATGTACTATTAATTCGTAACCCTATGATTAAAGCCTCTAATATACCGCTCTTGTGCGGGCTAAGCTAGAATAGGTGGTTTCTATGCGTGCGATATTAGAGGCTTAAACGTATCCAGGAAGTCTTTGCTCGCTTTGCGAATTTTACATTATTTGCATTTTACTGATCCAATTCTATTCTACTCGTATAAAGGTCGGTGTTTGCTCATTAACCTAAAGCCGCTAGATAGCAGACAGGCTATGCCCTCCCTCCCTTTCGTTTTCGATTTGATAAAAGGGGCGATTCACTCCGCGCCGTTACTGGAGAAAATTAATTTTAATATTCCTCAGTGACGCTTACGAAATCATTATATTTTCTGGTCTGTGATGCTATGATTTCTATAACAAATCCTATTGACCTTCATTTTTCTTCCTACAAAATACTATTTAAAAATTTTACTAAATTAATTTCTTAACTGGTTTCAAAATATTGTATGAATGGGTGTACCTCACAATGACTTCTTCTGGAGTTGTGGAGATGAAGAAGAAATTGAGACGGTGCACCACCTGAATTTTTAGGCCAGCAATAGTTCGCGACTTACTTGTGAAGAACAATGACTTCAAACAGCTTTATGAAAAACCAGCCTTTGGCTCTAAATCGCAAGTGCAAACTCATTTCATGAGAAAATCTTACCACAGGACATTTTCTGTACTAAATCGATGACATACGGCACTGTACTGCTGAAACAGAAGGTTTTTCTAGACCATACTAGCTTTAGGTCACGCACTAGCACACTTCACTGTGGCTATCATCTTCTATTAATATGCAATAATGTATAACAATAACGTGGGAATCGAAATATTACCAGGTTACAAGAACAATCACATTAGTTTTGTATAAAAAGATAAACCTTTGTGATTGGCTTAGTCAGTATTTTGTTAAACTGCGGAAGAACAAAACTAGTCGTTTACTAAGTTTGGTAGTATAAGCGAGCTCACGTCCGAAAAGGTAGCAACGCGCCCCAACCAAATAACTTACAGGTGGATAAGTATTTCATGTTAAATATTCAAGCGTGTGAAAGTGTTTGTAGGGTTTTGTAAATGAGGATAATCAAATCAGAGTTCGAATAACCAGAGTTCAATAGAGGGTACAGTGGGAGTTCTATCGAAGCGGGGATTTAACAAAGTTTTCAACAATAGAATCCCGGTTCTGACTGAAGTATGACAACTTGTAATAGGTGTTCTGAGCAATCAAGTAATTGTGTGTGAAGAGATGAGACTGAGGCAGCACTTAAGATACTGAGTTGAAATATTGAAGTGTTATTCGTTTCCACATATTGGTTGGTCCAGGAAACAGGCTGCTTCAGCAGAGTGCTACCACAGGGAGAGAGGAATAAGTACAGTAGGTTTAAGTGGCATGTGAAGCGATGTACTTGTAAACGCCGCACAAATGTTGAGTAAGGGTCAATACCAGATAAGTAGTAATTCAGCCTGCTACAGTACTTGGAACGCAATTGCTCCCGAGTAAGCGGGTCTCACAAAGTAACTAAAGCTCTACTTCTGCTACGAGAGGTTAAGGATGTCTTCTGACGTGCCTAGAAGGTGCTGGTCTTCGCACAGGTTACTGCTGGGGCGCTAGTGGTGTTATGAAGCTATACTGGGAGCATACATGCCACGGTGTGAAGATACCGAAAAGGCGACATGAGGAGACATTCCGTCACTGTGCTGTGTATACTGCTTTTCTTTGTATTTGCCTGAAGTGCTACCGCTTAGCAATTTGAGGACACTTCTGCGGTTCTGGCACTTCGTGGTCTCATTGACTTTATCTTCCAGTAGGAGTTTGACCGCCGTGTGTTGCAAATGGTCGCCAAGGATTTAGTGGTGGAAAGAGTTGGGTTCTTCGTAGAGAAGAAAAAAGGCGGCCAATATCGAACAAACATTAGCGTATGAGGCGATAGCTTCCTCGCATACAAAAACAGACTGAAGGCATCTTTTTATGAATAAATGTTTTAAAGTTCATCTAGTAATAAAAAATTTACCAAACTAATCGTTTCAGTATCATTTCTAACGCAATGTCGTCTCCACTGCTGAACGCCCAATGTGCAGCACAAAGCGTGGGGACTTTCAACACTATGGTGAACGCGCTTCTGCAAACTCTCGTCGCCGCACATTGTGCCATTTCCCCACCCGAGTTGTGGCCACCAGATTACGCCAATCAAGCGCTGAAGAATGGTTTAGAAACTTATGATTTTGTGGTGGTGGGAGCCGGGTCAGCGGGTTCGGTGATAGCAAGCCGTTTAAGCGAAAATCCAAATTGGAAAGTTCTCGTGCTAGAAGCCGGCGGAGATCCACCGCAGGAATCTGAGGTATAAATATGTCTCACATTTGCATAACTACATACACAAAACGCTTTTGTAAAACTTCACAGATACCTAACCTCTTTTCGGCTTTGCCACACACAAACGCCACTTGGAACTATTTGACTGAGTCTAGCGATAAGGCCTGTTTAGGGCTCGTCGGTCGTCGCTGCTATTTGCCGGGTGGTAGAATGATAGGTGGTTCTGGTGGTATGAATGCTATGATCTATGTGCGCGGTAATCGCAGGGACTACGATAACTGGGCCTACGCGGGTAATACAGATTGGGGTTGGGACGATGTGTTACCGTATTTCGAACGCTCTGTACGACCTGTTGGTAATGACACGCATCCACAAGGATATGTGACACTCAATGCATTTCCAGTCAATGACGTGGATGTAGAAAATATGATCTATGGCGGCACCACCGAATTGGGCATACCACGTGTTCGCGAGTTCACGGTAGGCAGGGAACTGGGATTTTCCAATGCACCAGGCACACTTCAGAATGGCCATCGCAATAGCACTGGCAAGAGTTATCTTGCTAAGGTGGCTCAACGACCAAACTTGCGTGTGATCAAAAATGCCGTTGTGACGAAATTGAACTTCGATGAGAGGGGCAAATATGTAATTTCCGTGAATTTTGTGTTGCAAGGCAAATACGAAATGAAAGTGAGCATTGACAAGGAACTCGTTCTGTCGGCTGGCGCAATTGAAACACCAAAGCTCTTGATGTTGTCTGGTGTGGGTCCAGCGGAGCATTTACAGGAATTAAGAATTCCTCTCATTCACAACTTGCCTATCGGCGATAATCTGAACGACCATGTGCAGGTTATGCTATTCATGAAGTTGAACGAGCATATCGCACGGCCAGTTATGACCGCCGATAACCTGGATAGCACTTACAACTACCTCATTCACCAAAACGGATCGTTGGCTTCTCAAGGCACTGCTTCCTTAACGGGATTCATAAATACGCGCAAAAATAGTCCATACCCGGATGTTCAATTTCAGCATTCAATTTTGCGACGAGGTGAGTTTTCAGGCTTAGACACCTACCTTACTAGCCTTAATATCAACCAGGACTTAAAAGCTCAGATACGCAAAGTACTCGAAGCTGCGGACCTTTTGGTTGTATCCAATGTGGTTACTAACCCAAAATCAACGGGAAATATACGTCTGCGAAGCGCTGATTACAGAGATCCACCTAAATTGACTTCGAACTACTTAAGCGATCCCGAAGATGAGGCGACTCTCTTGCGCGCAATTCGCTTCCAGGAGCAACTGCTTAACACTGCAGCCTATAAAGCAATGAAGGCCACTCTAATATTGCCCATAATTGGCGAATGCAACGGTTATGTAGTGCAAAGTGATGCGTATTGGCGGTGCTACATCAAATATTTATCCAGAGCTACCCATCATCTAACGGGTACAGTGAAAATGGCACCCGAGACGGATGAGACAAGTTGTGTGAATCCACGTTTGCGGCTGACCGGTTGTGGTAACGTGCGTGTTGCCGATGCCAGCATTATGCCACTGGTGCCCAGTGCTAATACAAATGCGGCAACAATTATGATTGCGGAAAAAGCAGTCGATTTTATACGAGAAGATTGGCTGGAAATGGATGATGACGATGATGATGAGGAAGAGTGGGATTTCTGAGGCGATAATTTTTAGTGAAATTTATTGGTGCAAAATATATGACACATGGAGCAGCGCTTTTTAAGAATAAGATAAAAATGTATTTATGGAGTACGATCAGATAAAAAGCTTTAGGTTATGGTTCTTTTTTAGAGTGCAGCTTTTTATTTGCAAATATGTATAGAGTGAATAATATACAAAAAAATTATTAAAAAATTGAATCAATAATTGAAAATTAATTGTAAAATAGAGGTATTCTAAAAATATCAAATAAAATATTTAATAGAAATTTAACTTCACACATCGACTTTTTACTTTCTGTGGCAGTGAATTTATCGATTCCTACGAGATTTTTGCTTGGATCCTGTTATACCATAACTCCGGGATGACTCAATGAAGTTTAGCTAAAGGCCAATAATTAACCAATTCAGCATCATGAAATCTAAACGGTAGCAAACTGTTTCAGAATATTAAATATTTTTTTTTTTTTTGTCGGAACAACTAGCAAGTACAGCACTCAGACATTAATTTAGTCCAGTGTACTACACTTGGATTCCCTCTTAATTTTCTTTCCGATCTCCAAAGAAATCTGAGTAGATCTTGTGGTGCCAAGGAGCCAAGATGGTCGCTTCTTAACACATCAGTGCCAAAGACCTCAAACCTGATTCAAGCGAAGGCGGGGCAGACACAGGAAGTGTCCGCCGTCTCATCCTTCTCTTCACAAGCTAGGCAGAGTACACTGTCTGAGATGCCCAACCTTTCCATGTGCTTTGCCCACAGAAAGTGGCCCGTCATCAGTCCAACCAGCCGTCTGCACTCCCCTCTGCTTAATGACAGAAGCCTTTGTAGTCTCGATAAGGTCTTCTGACTCCCACTAGAGAGAGTCTACTCATCCAGACCACTGATGCATAGGTGATAATAGGTCTTATCATAGCCGTGTAGATCCATAGGACCTTGCTAGGAGAAAGACCCCACGTTTTCCCAAAGACACCTTTGCACTGCCAGAAAGCTGTCAGTGCTTTGGGTCTTTGTTTCAACGTGTGATTTCCATAGGAGCTTACTAATCCTCGATAGTCGATAGGAATATTAAATAACAAAGGAAAATACTTGAAATACTTGAATTGTTACAACGACCTTGTGCTCTAGTTCGTAATACAGGCAGTATTCGAGAACTTCGCGTCCTCCAATTTAGAATTTAGTTTCGCCACAAAATAGTGATGATTTTTCATAGCGCTGGAGCACCCTGCTGATTGAAGCGATTGTCCACTGTGGGACACACTCAGGCTCATAGCTCATTACGACGTCGTGTGGGGAACTTGTCCTTATCTCTCTTAAAACCACTGTGTATTTTTAAAAAAATTTTACAAGATTCCTGAGATCCACAGTATTGAGATCATACAGTTCGTTAAAGAATTGTCTACCTAAACTGGTAAATCTACGGCTGGATAGGACAGGCCAATAGCACAGGAGGTGCGAGATCGGCTCTTTCTCACATAGACAGCTTCTGCAGAAGTTCGGCTTCATTCAATTCGCTTTCTCGATTGGCAGTGCACAATTTAAAGTCGTCAAAAATTTAGTAACGAGACGTTAAGTAAATCATATATTAGTGTCCAACCGAATACTTGGTATCGTAAAATATTCGGCTCAAGACTGAAACCGAAGCCGAACATTCAAATTAAATATCACGTTTCAAAAATAAAATACAGGTCTTTGATTTTTTATTTTATAATAAATTTTTTTTATAAGTATTTTTTAAAACAAAAATCCTTGCAAACTAAGTTGTAAAGAAGCACAACAAAAGAGTTCAGTCTTAACATTAGTAAGCTTGAATGACACTCATAAAATCAGTAGCCAAATTAAAAAGCTTAGTATATGCCACAAGCCGTTATTCAGCTGGCCCGCTGTACTAAGTTAGCTAAAGCAGTTAAATACCTTTTCGCAATCTTAAAAAAAAAAAAAAAAAATTGGAAGGGGACTCGACTCCTAGCTTTTTCAGAACCCAACCCACAAGGGTTACTGTTTAGATGGTTTCCTAGTGATTCTCATTTATCTTTTTTGTTTTGGCTTATAGCTTGCCTCAATTATTTTCTACTCTGTTCGTATTCTTCGGACTCCGTTATCGGTGGACACAATATTCTGGCTCTAGTATACTTCCTACGCTTGTGGCTGCACATCTCTCTAAGTTCTGCGATCTTGTGTGGCCACCAGTATACAGCATTTCTTGTTTTTTTTTTGTTCTTTGCTATTTTAGGTATAGATTGTTTTTGCTATACTTTGCGTACAGATCGTCGTTTTATTTTCGTCAATAGTTGCAAGGAGCGTTGCTGGGTTTCACTTGTTTATGCTCCATTTGTGTGCATTTTTATTTAGATTTCGTTGGATTTCCATTTCAATGCATCACATATTGATGGTCACTCCAATTGTAATCGTTCAGGACTCTCCCTTCTTTAGTAAAGGTGACTATGCTTTCGGATGATATGGTTATGTTAGGTGTGGTGCCTTTGCAACTTGGCTTTCGGTACGGAGATGATTTTGCCATGTCCAGTACTCGTCTACCTCTTGAGTTCGTTTTCGTCCAGCCCCATTCGACCGCTTCTGAGTTGAAGTCTCTCGCTATGATTAGGCCTCTCTCTAAAGTAAGTGCTTAGCGGCCGCCGTAGTCACTCGGAATTCCGAATGTAGGTTCGAAACTCGGTGAAACACTAAAATGGAGAAAAATATTTTTCTAACAGCGGTCGCCCCTCGGCAGGCAATGGCAAACCTCCGAGTGTATTTCTGCCATGAAAAAGGTCCTCATAAAATATCTGCCGTTCGGAGTCGGCTTGAAACAGTAAGTCCCTCCATTTGTGGAACAACATCAAGACGCACATCACAAATATGAGGAGGAGCTCGCCCAAACACCCAAAAAGGGTGTATGCACAAATTATACTCTCCCTTCTTTAGTAAAGGTGACTATGCTTTCCGATGATAGGGTTATGTTAGGTGTGGTCCCTTTGCAACCTGGCTTTCGGTACGGAGATGACTCTGCCATGTCCAGTACTCGTCTACCTCTTGAGTTCATTATCGTCGAGCCACATTCGACCGCTTCTGAGCGCCGGTCCCTCCATTTGTGGAAACACCATCAAGACGCACACCTCAAATAGGAGGAGGAGTTCGGCCAAACACCCAAAATGGGTGTACGCGCCAATTACATATATACGAGTATTCGGAATTATATAAGTGCTTTGTCAATTCTTTCCAATTTCTGGCTGAATTCATCTACATTGTCGTTCCGCGCCTTTAGTAGCGAGAGTAACATAAGCCCGTACTTGTTCTCGTTGATTAGGATTTGTGATCTTAAAAAACGATATTAGTGCCAGCTAGCATTTACCTGAGAGCTTCATCGATTTCCTTCTCTCTGTAACATCATCTATGTCTCTGATCTCTACAGTCGATGTTGGTCTGGGTTGTGACGCTTATATTGTTCCAAATATCAGTGATGATGCCGATCCATTTAGTAGCTTCCAAAAGTTTTACCATTTTCTCTTTAATTATGCCTTAAGTAACCGGGATCAATGAAATTCTGAATTGAAGCGAATTAAAAGCTTACCAGAATTTGAGAAATGCACATTGTAGGACAATAAAACTACCGCTATGAAATCTACTATATCTTTATCTATTTTTTTAGATATAGTGTGATTATCTGTTAGGGATACATGGTTCCATAGATGTATGGTATTCTTAGCACACTTTTTTCTGCAGCTACTAAATACTTTTAGAATTGTGAAGAATGTGCCTGTAATTGTTTCTGCTAGCTTGTGGTTGTTTGCTTTATTCTTGGGAGGTTTTCACTTCCCACAGAGAGCTCTCTCTGACAAGCATTGTAAATCATAGTTGAATTTTTCGTCTTGAGAAACTTCCAAATAGCGCTCATGACTCTAAAGCATCACTGCAGAATGGAATTGTATCACTTTTTTTTGTATTTCTAAAGCATAGGTTAGGTAAGACTTGGCTGATCCTCTAGCTCTAACATAGACCAGAAATTTATCCATAGCGATACCAAGTGTTACATGTATATTATAATGGTTAATTTGAATAGGCTCTTAATTTTTTGCTAAGTGCAGGGCAGTGGCCGAGTAGTTGTTCGAGAGTTCCTCTCGCGTTCTAAAGTATAAAAACACTTACAATTTCCGAGATTTTATTGATTATGAACGGTTGATAGACTATGAACAAATATCAGATTAGCGACTTAACATAAGTATTCAAAAACGATGACATTTTAAGTGAATTGATCGAATTTCAATGAAATTTACGTAACGCAAGTGTGGGACTATTATTTCGCGCTCGATTAGAAACAAACAAACCATTGGCCTTAACGTTCGGTCGCAACCCGAAGCTGAAGATAAATAATCCCCGAATAAGGAATTTTTCATCGATAAGGAAAGTAGCGCTATCTTGCAGAAATCGTGTGAGTTCATGAAACTGCTCAGAGCCATGTAGATATTTGTCAAAGACATTTTGACTTTTGCTTTGGGCGGACACGCTTTTTAGATTCTCTTATAGAAACACAAATATATTAAGCCTTTACAATTAAGGCATTTGTAATTCATAACATTAATGTATTTTTAAGTAATTTTCTAAGAAGCGGTGTTTTCTGCGGATGCTCATATTGACAGTTAGAACTAACTGAAAATGACTAATGTAGCTAACGAGTTAACAAATATAAATGCGTGTGCTTGCCGCGAATCCCAGTGCAGGGTAAGTACCAAACGATGCGTTGAAAGAAGCAATCAAAAATAATGTCAAAAATATAAGTGACTTTTGCTTTTCATTCTAAACGGACATTGACACAAAATAAATTAGCGCAATGCCATGAAAAATTAGTCTTTTTTATAAATAAACATTGACGTGTTCACCTGTTATAAAAAGGGAAGCCTTTGCAATGCGTTCTGCCAGTATTTCAGTGACCTCCAACAAGCACAAGCTATCTTCTAAGATTTGAACTTGATGCTAAAAAGTAAAACTGGTTAAAGGGAATATAAAAATTTTATTTTAAGTAGTTTAAAAGTTTAACTCAGCCCACTTTGTTATCAAACAAAAGATTTAATTAATCATAAGATTAATAGCAATCATTACGTAATGTCGTCACCACTGCTGAGCGCTCAATGCGCAGCTCAGAGCATTGGCCCGGTCAACACAATGGTCAGCACGCTAATACAAGCGTTGCTCGTCGCACAATGCGCCATCTCGCCACCTGACTTGTGGCCACCAGATTACGCTGATCAACTACTGAGAAAAGGAGAAGATACATACGATTTCGTAGTCATAGGCGCCGGCTCTGCGGGTTCCGTGATAGCCAGTCGATTAAGTGAGAATCCGAATTGGAAAGTGTTGGTGCTGGAAGCGGGCGGAGATCCTCCACAAGAGTCCGAGGTATGTTGTGTGTATGTAGGTAGTCACCGAAGCGGTAGCTAAAAAGTATTCTTATTCTTCCAAACTCCTTTAGATGCCCAGCACTTTATTCGCTATGCAACACACAAACGTCGACTGGAATTATTTTACTGAATACAGCGAAAAGGCTTGTTGGGGCTTGGTTGATAGACGTTGCTACTGGCCGCGTGGTAAAATGATAGGTGGCTCGGGTGGTATGAACGGTATGCTTTATGTGCGTGGCCATCGAGGCGATTACGATGATTGGGCACAGGCTGGTAACACAGGTTGGGGTTGGAACGATGTGCTACCATATTTCGAACGCTCCATACGACCAGTTGGTAATGTCACGCACCCACAAGGATATGTTACAACGAGTGCATTTCCAGTCAACGACGTCGATGTAGAAAATATGATTTATGGAGGCATTGCAGAGTTAGGTATACCCCATGTACGTGAGTTCAGCGAAGGCAGCGAGACGGGATATTCCAATTTGCCAGGTACATTCCAAAATGGACGACGCATGAGCCCTGGCAAGGGACACCTGGCGAGAGTTTCGCAACGGCCTAACCTGCATGTAATCAAAAATGCCGTTGTGAAGAAATTAAATTTCGACAAGAGCGGCAACTATGTAATTTCCGTGAATTTTGTGTTGCAAGACAAATACGAAATGAAAGTGTGCATTGACAAGGAACTCGTGCTGTCGGCTGGTGCAATTGAATCACCAAAGCTGTTGATGTTGTCTGGTGTGGGTCCAGCGGAGCATTTACAGGAATTAAGAATTCCTCTCATTCACAACTTGCCTATTGGTGATAATCTGAATGATCACATACATGTAGTAATATTCTTGAAATTGAACGAGTATTTCGCACGACCACTAACGCCACTCGACAATCTAGATAGCATCTACAATTATCTCATGCACCAAAGTGGACCGTTAGCATCTCACGGCACGGCTTCCTTAACTGGATTCATTAATACTCTCAAGAATGGGCCATACCCGGATGTTCAATTTCATAATTTTATTTTGCGACGCGGTGATTTTGATGGCCTGGAAACCTACCTAACTGGTATTAATTTTAACCAAGACTTAAAAGCTCAGATACACAAAGTGCTGGAAACTGCGGACATTTTGGGTGTATCCAGTGTGGTTACTAACCCAAAGTCCACGGGAAATATACGCCTGCGAAGCGCTGATTACAGAGATCCACCTAAATTGACACCCAACTACTTTAGTGATCCCGCAGATGAGGCGACGCTATTGCGCGCTATTCGCTTCCAAGAGCAACTACTAAACACTGCAGCCTATAAAGCAATGAAGGCATCCATAATACTACCCCTTATTGCCGAGTGCAGTGTCTATGCGCTACAGAGCGACGACTATTGGCGTTGCTACATTAAGTACTTCTCATGCACCATCTATCATCAATCGGGCACTGTGAAAATGGCGCCCGAGACGGACCGGACGAGTTGTGTGAATCCACGTTTGCGTCTGCGTGGTGTTGGAAACTTGCGTGTGGCTGATGCTAGCATTATGCCAAAGGTGCCCAGCGCCAATACTAATGCGGCTACAATTATGATTGCTGAGAAAGCAGTCGATTTTATACGAGAAGATTGGCAAGGCGAAATATTATAAAGAAGAAATACACAAATGGTCTTAACGTTCCATTGCAATTCACATGACACCATGACAAGTTTTCTATAGAATTTAGCAAGACAAATGAATGAGGCTCGGCAGAAACTGATTACTGGAGTTTTGGGTTTCAATTTTATTTTATTAGGTGAAATATGTTGGCGTGTTTGCGAGCCGCATTGAAATCAAAAATGTGTTATATATTTATGTGTGTATGTGTGTTTGTATTAATCTTAACTTAGCTAATTGTTACATAGACTGTACGAAATTGTAAAAGAAAACATAGACTTAGAATAAATAAATTGTATTTAGTTTTTTCATGGATTTAGTATCACTACCGCAACTCATTGTTTTTAGATGTGAAGCATCTATAGGCTCACTTGTAAGCCGAATCGTTGGCGTGGCGACGCTTGCCGTGGCGACGGGTCGCCACGCTATACTAAGGTATACATATATATATTTTATGTGCAGTAGTATGAGAAGTGCTAAGCCAAAGGAACAACTCACAAATGATGTGGGTTAAAGTGTGTTAGAATGTGTGCCATGTTAGAGAGACAAATGTAGAGTTGCTAAAGAGCGGCAAGTTGGATGCTCGTGAGTGCTTAGTAAATGTTGGTGCGTTATGTGTTTTTGAATGTGTTCGGTAATTTGCTGTGTAGATAATAGGAATTCGATTACAGAGAATTCATGGGAAACTGGAAGGCTGGCTAGAGTGGGCACCTTTGAGGCGCGCTCTCTGTGCGAAGAAATGACGAACGTCAGTGTTTGAGTTGAAAAATATCAAAAGGTCACAGAAAGCAGAGCCACAGCAGAAAGAAGTTTCATTACTCAATTATTTAAACCAAGTGGAACTATTTTGCAATGCCAAATTTATTGCTTTATTAATTCGAAATGAAAAGTGCAAACTTATTTAATAGCAAATTCGAGATATGCCAACTCGTAATGAGCAAAAGTTGAAATTAAATAAAAAGTTTAAGCCTATGGAGGAAGGCATATTTTAAAGACACATTTTGCTTATCATACAAAGTGACACAAAATTAATCATGCTATCGGATTATTTATATTTTTTACAAATAGTGCAGTACGTCAATCATAATGGAAATTTGTGAAGTGTAGAGCTGCTGCATAAAAACAGACAAGCAATGGCGGGCGTAACGGTCAAAAGTCATCACTCAATATAATTTCTTTATTTATTATTTTTTTAATTTTATTTAATAATTTTCAAATACAAATATGGATGATTAATTTTGCACCACCTGAAAATTTAAAAATTCCAACACTCAAAATCATTTTTTTATTTAATATTTTTTTAATTTTATTTAATAATTTTCAAATACAAAATTGGATGATTAATTTTGCGCCACAAAATTCAAAAACTTTCAGCACTCAAAGTCATTTTTTTATAAAATTTTTTTATTTAATTTTTTTTTTTTAATTTTATTTAATAATTTTCAAATAGAAAACTGGATGATTAATTTTGCGCCAGCTGAAAATTCAAAAAATTTCATCACTCAAAGTCATTTTTTTATTTAATTTTTTTTTAATTTTATTTAATAAGTTTTCAAATACAAAACACTTGAAAATTCAAAAATTCCATCACTCAAAATCATTTTTTTATTAATATTTTTTTAATTATATTTAATAATTTTCAAATGAAAAACTGGTAGATTAATTTTGCGCCACCTGAAAATTCAAAAAATTTGATCACTCAGTAATTTTTTTATTTAATTTTTTTTTTAATTTTATTTAATAATTTCAAATAGAAAACTGGATGATTAATTTTGCGCCAGCTGAAAATTCAAAAAATTTCATCACTCAAAGTCATTTTTTTATTTAATTTTTTTTAAATTTTATTTAATAAGTTTTCAAATACAAAACTGGATGATTAATTTTGCGCCACCTGAAAATTCAAAAAATATGGAACAACAATAGATGCTGTATTTGTGAGATATCTTGATATGTAATATTTCATCCAATACTTTTGTAACGTGCTTTAGTTATCATCGACCAATCGTCACAGTAATACAGGCAGAGGAAACATCGAATATAACTATTACTGAAGTCACAGATGAAAATATTTAAATTGTGGCTTGATATTAATATCGAATTTTGATATCACATGTAAATAAATGTTTATTAAATAAAGTTACCATTTTCTGTAAGAAATTCGTAATACTTCATTTTTTCATTAGGCTGTATTTAATTCCTGTACCACAAATTGTACCGAATTCATTGAAGATACAAATAATTATAAGGTCAAAGCAATTTTTTTCTGAAATATTAGCAATTAATATAAATTCAATATTAAGTAACTAAATTTAAGTTTCGTACAAAATTAGATTTAAGTAAAATGAAATCAAGCAGACTCGTTTTAGATAATGAGCGATAGTTTCTAAGTGCGCGAGCAATGGGTGCATTACTCGTAAATTTTGTCTTGAAGTTTTCCAAATGAAAAGGGTAAACATTACAAAAACTTCTTTGTGGAACATTAAAGCTTAAACAAGTTGATCTGGACAGTCGACCTTGCCATTAACAACACTGAGAGTAAACGAAAGTGACTGTCCTTCTCGTTACTAGAGTTTCTAGATTAATTAGCATTAGTTGAGAATTATAGGATGGAACAGGGACTCAAATCGTAGGGAACGTAATACCTGTCTAAGAAACATTTTTTGAATGCGCTCTATTCTAGTAATCGAAAGGTCTCCAAACAATAACGAAATTTCGAAATGTATTCCCTCTACATTTTTTACATATTTCGGTCTACTATAAAATGGCCGGGTCGATTTGTGGGGAGGCAAAAAAATCGCCCATTGCTCTATGAGAATCATATTCTAGGGATCAAAATAAGAAACTTTGCCGAAGGAACCATACCTCTAAAACGAATTCTGATGTCATCAGAATTCAACCTGCAACCCTTACAAAAAATTGGAAAGTAGAGGATCATGCAGCTAGACTCAATCTACCCTTCAATCCTATCTGCAGAAGCTGTCACGCGGAAGGGGCGAAGGAAAGGCTTTTCCACTATTCATGTGAATGTCCGGGACTAGCCAGGGCACGACTCCAGACATCGAGATAAAGGATTTGCTGTTATACTTGGACCTCACTAAATGGATCTGATTCGGACACAACAAAAAAAAAAAACATCAAAAAAAAAAAACACACATCATCACACGAGATAGTGGTAGTAAAACGGTGGTGGTCAGTAATTAGGAGTATTTCAGGGGAAATGTTCAACCACCTCAACAACAACAACAACATCATCAGCCTGTCTATATATTTTTAGTAAACGTTCCACACGTTTGTAGCGCAAAATACTTGGGCCAAGTTAAAATGGAAGGAACATTTTAGAATAAAACAACAAATCTGAATATCGAATATAATAAACTTAATTGGCTTATCAGCAGAAACTCAAACCTGAAAACCGACTCTTAATTTACAATCAGATCCTTAAATCAGTATGGACCTATGGACAGCGAAAAATAATGTTGAGATGATACAACGCTTTCAAAATAAGGTGCTCCGAAATATCGCTAAAGCCCCTTGGTTTGTTCGGAACGCCGACATACACAGAGATCTGCAGGTGAACACAGTCAACGACACAATAAACTCTTTCGCCGTTAAACAGGCTAAAATAATTCAGCCAACGTTGAAGCTTCCACTCTTTGCAACGAAGCAAATTTACACAAGAAGATTGAAAAGAAACAAACCACTAGACCTTGTAGTTAACCCATTGTTATAAAGGTCCATATTTTGAAAAAAATATAACCTTTTAATGATTTAATAAACACCAAAAAAAAAGATTAAATTCTAATGTAGAAGTGTGAGAGAAAAATTGTTATTTAAATTCGTTTTATTGATGATATCGCACCCTAAATACAAAAGGGTCACAACTCAAAAATTTCCACACTCGAGCTTGACTTGTTTACAGTAGCACAGAAAACAAACTATGTGACATATCACGCTGAAATTTGCCATGTAAGCTTATAACAGTCCTACCAAAAAACAAAAAATTTATTTTTGCCATATGTCATCCGCGGACCGTTTTATTGATAACGTCTCGTTCATATTTGAGCAGAAGTACATTTTGAGTTGTAACCCTTTTGTATTTAGGGTGCGATATGTACTTTCGATAAGTCAATTGCACTTTCGCATGAAAAAAAGAAATCCGGCATTCCTGAGTAGTACTGTCTTCATTGGTTTCAAGTAACCCGTTCTAGTACTTATTAACGAGCTCTTACATTCGACAATTCAAAATTTTTTTAAATTACTTCTATTGGAATAATCGAAATACTGCCTTAGCAAAAGTTTAAAGATTTTGGTACGCTCTAAATCAAAAAGAAATAGCCCTTTATGGACATAGAGGGAGCCTTCGACAACGCAAATTACAAATCCATGGAAACAGCACTCGAGAAAAGAGGTGCAAACCCTATACTAACACATTGGATATGCCAAATGCTTAATCAGAGGATTATTAAAGCCTCGTTAGGCCAAACTGAACTTAATGTAACAACAGTAAAGGGATGTCCGCAAGGAGGAGTTCTTTCTCCACTGCTATGGCCCCTACTAGTTGATGACTTGGTGGAGCACCTAAGCAATAAGGGATTTATAACCATTGGTTATGCAGATGACATATCTGTTATAATAAAAGGCAACCATGAAAGGACACTAACAGACTTAATGCAAAATGCCTTGAACGCAAAATGGGAATGGTGTAAAAAGGAGGGGCTGTCGATCAACCCTAACAAAACCACAATTATCCCCTTCACAAGAAAAAATATCTGAAACAGTGATAGAACTAAAGGAAGAGGTCAAGTATTTAGGTTTAACCTTAGATAAAAAACTCACTTGGGAATCACATATAAATAATATAACAAAAAAAGCCACGAAATCCTTGTGGACAATCAAACAATTACTAGGGAGATCCTGGGGCCTCAGCCCTAGTATGGCCCTCTGGATATACACCCAAATGGTTAGACCAATCATACTGTATGGAGCACTAGTATGGTGGAGCAAATCTATCCAACAAACAGCGATAACCAAACTGGAAAAAGTACAAAGGCTTGCTTGCCTATGCATCACAGGGGCTATGAGAACTACCCCAACAACTGGCATGGAAGCACTCCTTAATCTCCCACCACTTCATATAGCAATCCAAGAGGAAGCAGCTACGCAAGCACTCATGCTACACATGAAAGAAATTTTCAAATTAGGCAACCTCACCGGTCACCTAAGTATCCTAACTAAAATCAAAAACACCATAAGCGCGGCTCAAGTCTCAGACCACATTGACCCAACCCTCTATTTCACAAAAGGATACACAGTTACCTTCCCTGAGAGGATCGAGTGGAAAACAAACCCAAAATGGATGAATGATGGTTCACAAAAATGGTACACTGATGGATCAAAACCACCTTATGGTGTAGGAGCAGGAGTAGTGGGGCCCAGAATCCACAAATCATTCACTCTCACCAGGGACACCACCATCTTCCAAGCGGAATTATACGCAATAATGGAAGCAGTAAACATCGTACAACGCAGAAACCACAAGAGAGTAAGGATTAAAATACTCTCGGACATCCAATCAGTTCTAAAAGCTTAGAAAGCTATACCTACAACTCAAAAACTCTCTTAGAATGCCACAAGGCACTCAATAACCTGGCATCCAAAAACAATGTGTCATTAATTTGGGTACCAGGACATGAGGGATATGACGGCAACGAAAAGGCAGACTTTCAAGCCGAAAAAGGGGGCAGATGTAAATTTCATCGGACCTAGTCCCATGTTTAGATTTAACAAAAACAGCCTAAAACAAAAAGTAAAATACTGGGCCAAAACTCTAATAAATCAGCATTGGAACAACATAGAGAGTCTTAGACACTCCAAAAAGTTCTTAAGTTTCAATGCTAAAAGAGCTAACATGGCCCTCACGTTAAACAAAAAGAGCATTCGCACTCTCACAGGCGCCCTCACGGGTCACTTTACCTGCAACAAACACCTACATAAATTAGGCATAACTAACACCAGCACCTGCAGATTTTGCTGCGAAGATGAGGAGTCTATGGAACATCTCATTATCGAATGTCCGGGGTTGACTCATAGAAGGAAAAGGTTTTTAAACAAGTTCATGCTTATAGATGAAGACCTTCAATCACTCACTCAGAAGGAGCTGGTACAATTCATAAGCATCAGTAGACAGCATAGGGTGCACAATAGATCAATATGGTCGCAGTGCTAAAGGGCCATACCTTAACCCTTTACTACCATTAACCATTAACCATTGGTACGATGGAACAATGAAAGAAATAGCAATGCCCAATAAAAGTCTACTAAAGTAAAATACCCGCCTAGAGGCGCTCTTGTCTTCAAGCTATATCCTAGAGCTAAGAAGCAATATGAAATTTTTGAATTGTATGTAATTTGCCACTTACCAATATTTTTTTTACTTTAACAATATTTTATTTATATTTTAAAACCTCTCTTCTCACCTCACGAATATTTTTATGGAGAAAATGCAGAACACCGTCAACGAAAAATCAACGGGATTTTTTAGCAACTTAAAATTTGCACTTTAATTGCACTAAAATTGAATAAACTATAAAACAACATATGTATCACGGCCCTGCAAACATACCACTAGGCCCTGAAGCCTTGCTAGGTGAAAGAAACAAACAGGAAATTAGCGACCCTTCTTCTAAAACTTATTAGGAGAGTACTGGTGGGTCCAATCACATGGCCCAACGCCTGTGGTCAGCCATATACCACGGGAATCATTGACGACCCAATATGCCTATCCTGTCGGAAAAACGAAGACACGGAAAAGCATTTGCTCTATAGCTGTCCGGCGTTTTCTAGGCTCAGGCTTAGGCTGTTAGAATGCGATGTACTGAGTATGGATAAAGTTCATACTCTTCCGCTTCAGGATCTCTTAAGATTCATCAATGATTTCAAAAGATTCGCGGAAGAATGGCCTTAAACCAACTGGCCTTTTCCATGTTACCATCCATACTGTATTTATCCTGTTTCTCTATACCTTCCTCTGTAGTCTATCCGGGTGTAGTACACTTCTTCCTGACTGAGCGTTGAGACTTGTCCAACCTCCCACAAATCTAATCTAATCTAATCTAATCTACGTACCACAAATCTCTTCAGAAATTCCAATTAAAAACCGCGGAATTAGTATGAAAAATTTGAGGAATTTTCCTAATATTTGTAAAAAAGGTGAAAATCGGATTTATATGGCTTTCGTTTGACAATGAGCTGTACCTTCGTAAGAAAATAATAAAAAATCAATCAAGTAAAGGAAAATAGTTAAAACTGGTCAAAATATTGTCACAGGAAGAAAAATAAATTACGCAAAATTTAAAGTTATAAATATATAAAAAATGATCGCTCAACGTAAAAAAGCTTTATATTTTATTGAGCAGCTCTAGTAATGTCGTCGCGTGTGTATGTAATCTAGCTTTTGAAATTAACGCATTGTGAAAATGGAAGGCACTCACTGGCAGTGGGAACTAATCTGCATTTTCCCAGTATTGCTAAGCCAGTCGAAGTGCCAAAAATGTAGGAATATTTATGCTGTGCTCTGATTCTCTTAACTAACGAGAAGAAAGGTTAATCAATTTTCCCATTCTCTTTCAACAAAGTCAATATTCGTTTACTGCACTCATCGTCACAATGTGAATACTCCGTCAGGTTTGTTGGTTTTTTTGCTACAAAACATAATAATTTATATATTAAAGCAAGTAAACAGACATTGACACAGATATTTTTACAACAATGATATACGAATTTAGTTTTTTTTTTTCACATAAATACAGTGGTGTTCATCTGTTATAAAAAGGGAAACCATTGCAAAAACTTCTGTCAGTATTTCAGTGACCTGCAGCAGTCAATCTTCCTAGTTAAGGGAAGCGTTTAAGCCAGTAGGAGAATAAGCTCTCAAGCTGATAATAAGCGTTTTTATTTTAATGCCCAAGCGCTCATCCATACAACTCCATCAACAGGCTGATAAATCATAAAACAGAAACAATTAAAAAATTTCAGTAACTAACAGTAATTGCTACGTAATGTCGTCACCACTGCTGACCGCTCAATGCGCAGCTCAAAGCATTGGCCCGGTCAACACAATGGTCAGCACGCTAATACAAGCGTTGCTCGCCGCACAATGCGCCATCTCGCCACCTGACTTGTGGCCACCAGATTACGCCGATCAACTACTGAGAAAAGGAGAAGATACATACGATTTCGTAGTCATAGGCGCCGGCTCTGCGGGTTCCGTGATAGCCAGTCGATTAAGTGAGAATCCGAATTGGAAAGTGTTGGTGCTTGAAGCGGGCGGTGATCCTCCACAAGAGTCTGAGGTATGTTGTGTGTATGTATGTAGTCACTTAAGCGGTAGCTAAAAGATATTCTTTTTTTCTCAAACCCTCTTAGGTGCCCAGCACTTTATTCGCTCTGGAACATTCAAAAGTAGACTGGAATTATTTGACTGAATACAGCGAAAGGGCTTGTTGGGGCTTGGTTGATAGACGTTGCTATTGGCCGCGTGGTAAAATGATAGGTGGCACAGGTGGTATGAATGGCATGCTTTATATACGCGGCCATCGAGGCGATTACGATGATTGGGCACAGGCTGGTAACACAGGTTGGGGTTGGGACGATGTTGTACCATATTTCGAACGCTCCATACGACCAGTTGGTAATGTCACGCACCCACAAGGATATGTTACACTCAATGCTTTTCCGGTCAACGACGCGGACGTTGAATACATGGTATATGGAGGCACTGCAGAATTAGGTATACCCCATGTACGCGCGTTCACCGAAGGCAGCGAGACGGGATATTCCAATTTGCCAGGCACATTTCAAAATGGACGACGCATAAGCACAGGCAAGGGCCACCTTGCGAGAGTTTCGCAACGCCCAAACCTACAGGTCATCAAAAATGCGCTTGTGACAAATTTAAATTTCGATGATAGTGGCGAAAATGTACGTTCGGTCAGTTTCATTGTACGAAACAAACATAAAATGCGAGTAAATATTGGCAAAGAGTTGGTGTTGTCGGCTGGCGCAATTGATTCACCAAAGCTGTTAATGTTGTCTGGTGTGGGTCCGGCAGTGCATTTGAAGCAACTGAACATTCCAGTGGTCCATGACTTACCTGTCGGCAATAATCTGTATGATCACGTGCAGGTTGTGACATTCTTGAAATTGAACGAGCATTTGGCACGGCCTCTAACGCCCCTAGATAGCCTAGATAACATTTACAACTATCTAATTCACCGAAATGGGCCTTTAGCTTCTCACGGCACTGCGTCGCTAGTAGGATTCATCAATACGCTCAAGAATGGTCCATACCCGGATATTGAATATCATCATTTCGCTTTGCGACGAGGTGATTTTGATGGCCTAGAAGCTTTCCTTACTGGCCTTAATATCAAAGAAGAATTTACAGCTCATATACGAAGAGTGATTGAAACTGCGGACGTTTTGGGCATCTTCAATGTGCTCTCTAGCCCAAAATCCACGGGAAACGTACGCCTGCGAAGCACTGATTACAGAGATCCACCTAAATTGACACCCAACTACTTTAGTGATCGCGCAGATGAGGCGACGCTATTGCGCGCAATCCGCTTCCAAGAGCAACTGCTAAACACTGCAGCCTATAAAGCAATGAAGGCGTCTTTAATACTACCCCTGATTGCTGAGTGCACTGTCTTTGAGCTACAGAGCGACGACTACTGGCGTTGTTACATTAAGTACTTCTCATGCACCACTTATCATCAGTCGGGCTCTGTGAAAATGGCGCCCGAGACGGATCAGACGAGCTGTGTGAATCCACGCTTGCGTCTGCGTGGTGTTGGCAACTTGCGCGTGGCCGATGCTAGCATCATGCCAAAGATTCCCAGTGCAAATACAAATGCGGCTACAATTATGATTGCGGAAAAGGCCGTAGATTTTATACGCGAAGATTGGCAAGGTTAGGAGCTTTTTTTACAAGTTCAAGTGTTATGCGAAAATGTAGAGATTTAGGGGTATAATGGTTTGAGAAACTGTACATATTTACTTCTTATTTATTTTTGTATTTTACCTATAGTAATTTGAAATATATACTCAGTTTTTAACAATACTTATGTACCTTTGAGGGATCTCTCCATGTGGGCTAACTTTACTTTTCTAGAATTTATACCCTCAAATTTCAGCATAAAAGTTTTGAAGCGCAATAAAGAAGGGTCGAAAGAATTATTGACTGCTGACTGATAGACGTACTAAAGTATGTTCTGCTGGTTGTAACGGGGAAACATGTCATTGAAGTGGAGCTCACCTGCAACGATGCGATCGCGAGGATTGAGCGGTGCCAAACTTCGGCTAGCAGGGCAGTTTTGTTGAGCAAAGACAGAAGAGTTAGAGTTTGACGGTAAATGTCGGAGTCCCCGACATTCATTCTAAACCGACTATACAGTACCTAGTTGTTATGATTGACTCGCGCATGACCTTCAGAGAGCATGCGGTTAGAGTTAGCACAAAAGGCGCCGAAGTTACAAATGCCCTAACACGGTTGCTGTCGAACATTGGGGGAGTCCAAGGTGCAAAGAGGATGCTTCTATCTACTGTGAGAAGACACCTACGAGAGGCCAGGCTGGTTTATAGGTTAAGCGCTTTGCGAGTGTCTTGTGCTTACCTGACAGTATCGGAGCATGCAATTTACGAGATTGCGGTAAAAATCCCACTAGATATCCGAGCACGAGAAGAAAATCGTCTCTTGCCAAGGTAAGGTGCAAAACCAACAAGCGACCAAAAGTTGGAACAGCGAATTGCGTCTTTTAAAGAATGGCAGCGAATATGGGATCGTGCTGGAAACACGAACTTATCCCTAACTTTGCTAAGTAGTTAAGACGAAGACACGGACAAGTGGATTACTTTCTCTCTCAGATGCTAAGCTGATAGAGTCCGCTTCACCACACAGTCGTACTTGCCCAGAGGAGTTTAAAGATATTCAACATGCACTCTTCTACTGCCCAAGATTTGCAAGAGAAAGCGAGTAGTTAGACACGATATTTGGAAGATAGCCAAGTGAGACAAATTTAACTGATAATTAGACACATTGCTGGGATTCTATATGTAAGTTTGGCAAGCAAGTGTTGCGTACGCCACGCAAGCAGGATGAAGAAAAGCGATCAGAAACAGACCCAGCGACAGCTAGACCCAAATAATATCAATGATCTATGCCGCATCTGATCACAACCGAGCTTGCCAACAAGTGCTGAATTCAACATGAAACAGTGTTCCAGAGGAGGTCGACTCAGACGCACCGACGATAATTGCAGACGTTTGAGCTAACAACTGACGAGCATCTCATACGCAGACAAGACGATAATGTACATGCCGTTGTCGCAGACTTACGAAGTTCCATCCGCTTCAAAAAGAAAGAAATGGAGACTATCAGCAACGTATGATACACCATAAGTCATCTCTATCCAAAAACAAAAAATAAATATTGCAGTCAAAAATAGCGACATTATAGATTTGATTTTATTCCCAGTGTATTGGAATGCAAGCGATAGAACACTTTGAAGGAGTTTTGTGAAGGAAGCTTTGACGCTCCCCGCGTTGTAAGGCTCTGAATGATGATGAATTGCTATCCTAAAGCTTATCACAAAAATACTTGCCAATAGAAGTGAAGAAAGTGGAATATCAGAAGAACAACAAGGTTTCAGGGCAAATAATAGAAAAATCGATAATATACGACAAGCCTGCTTATCTCTGTTTAGTTGATCTTACAAAAGCCTTTGACAAGGTTGTCGTGAAAGACGTGAATTCTGCAAAAACGGAAAATAGACAACCGAGTCATAGCAGCTATCAAAAATCTTAACACCGATAACACAACAAGCGTAAGAATCGGTAATGATGTAACTAAGAAGCTATCAGTTACCCCTGGGATAAGACAAAGTGACAGCTTAAGCCCTATACTTATACTCTTTAACTTAGTTATGCGTGAGATCATGGTAAAGGCCAAGGGGATACAAATTGAATATGGAAATAAAAATAATTTGGTCTTCGGATAACGCAGTACAATGAAGACGATTTACAAGGTCTACTTTACGTTTTCGAAAAAGTACAGAGAATGGTCAACCAATGACTGAATATCAAGAAAAGCTGACCTTCAAAGAGATGGTGAGAATGTTAGACTTTGAGATCAACCAATATATGATTTTAATATACTCATAATATAGATATATGTTATATCTGTTATGTACTTATATATACATATTGTTGTAAAACAGGATTTAATCCTAAAATGAAGATGATAAAGAAGAAACGGATTTTCAACTGGTCTAAAAGTAGTTCTACGGATCCTTTTTACCTCTCGAATACTTGTAGTTTCGGCTTGTTTTTGCAGATCAGTTTTGTTTACTCGTACCATATACAATTTCAGATAGAGTGACCCGCATATTCTGTAAAGAATAAAAGCCCACAGGCAGTGAACAGATTGTAATAGTGGCCAGATATTTACTATACTCCAAGCTTTATAAATTGACCTGCTAATGCATTCTTGAAATATGTTTAGGGTAAAGCTTAGTATCCAAATGCTTTAATTAAATTCCATTATATTCCGGGTCGCTGATGTACCTAAATCGAGATCGTCCGCGCACAACGTTAATTGCAGGCTGTAATAAGTTAAGGTAACTATTACATAAGTAGTTCACCTCTCTCAAATTCTCTTCTCCAGCAACAGGGTGACCTTATTTAAATTTTTTTTGGTATCAAATTGGGGATATTTGTGTTGCTTTCTTTACAAATATTTATTTAGATAATTCAAGAAAAAGCTCCTTGCGAAAAAAATTATATCAGGCTCTGATCGCAAATAAAAATTAAAAAAAAAAATTAATTTAAAATATTTGAAATTAATAATAAACTATAGTAAAAACTCTATAAAAAAAAATATATATATAAAAAATTATAAAAAAAATTCATAAAAATTAGAAACCAAATATTAAAAAAAATAAAAAAATAGTTCAAAAATTTCACTTAAAACAAAAAAAAAATGGTAAAAAAGATACCAAAAAAAATAAAAAAAAAAATAATAAAATATTTTAAATAAAAGAAAATAGTACAAATAATTAAAACTATGGAAATGTTTTTTTTTCTTAATTATCAAACATCACAATAAAATAAAAGAAAAAAGGTAAAAAAATTAACAAATGGTAAAAAAAAATATAAGACACAGGAAAAATGCTTTATAAAAATATAAAACAAATATTAAAAACAAAATTTAAAAAAAAATTTTAAATAGTAAAAGAATTTAAAATACTGTTTACAATAACTGAAAAGCATGGCTGAATGGAGTGCTGCCAGAAGCAAAAAATAAAAAAATAATAGAATGCGATTGAAAACGAAGCAACATAGGAACATAATTTCCACAAACTCTTTTCTGTTAGAATAATGAGGGAATGCGGGTTTACAACCTCTAAGGTGTATACATATATTGAGAAATACAATAAATATTTACAATATCGATATGATTTTCGAAATACAGTACCGCTTCACGTAAAACTCCTATGTGCGTGATTTTTTTGCAGTGCGGCCGAAGGCCGCCTACGCAGAAGAAAGTTTTACGCAAAAATACTGTGGACAGCATAGACGGTCTAGTATCCGCCTATTTTATTTATTTATTTTTTTAAGCGCCGTCGAAGGCCTCCTACGCAGAAAGGAGTTTTACACAAAAACACTAAAATTTCTCCCATCCTACTCGAATTTCTCCTATCCTACCTACTGGGAATGCATCCCTACATCTTCGAAAAACGGTAATTTTTACTTTCATTTTGTTTTGCATTTTCGTGTTTTCCATTTACCGTTGCCATTTAAAACGCGTTGAAAGTTTTCGATTCAGTGATTTAGATTATATTTAATAATACAAAATGAGTCAAATGGAAGCAGGTAATTTATTTCTTATAAAACATATATATGTATATTGAATTATATTAATATACTTTTTAGATGATAATATACCTTCCACAAGCAGTGGAAGGACTTTGCAAGAAGCAGCAATTTCTAAAAGCAATGCTCTCACTGCTGCTGAAATAAAGCAGCGCTGGAATTTTGCAAAAGTGATAAGGAGATTGGGGACAACAGAGCAGTGCGTCCAATTTGCCGAGGATAACGGCCTCATTCTGCGGTCGAAATTATGTAAAAAGCATAAGACACAGATGTCACTGCATATGAGGGGCAACAGCTCACTGGGCATTTTTCGGTGCAGAAAAGCGTTATGCTGAACTAATTCTGGGGTGTCTAGAGCGAGCGGGACTTGGTTTGAAAAGGCCAAGATTTCGCTCCCCCATATTTTTCACATCATGTATGGGTATGCACATCACTGGTCGAATGCCATGACTAGAGAAGAAAATTTCGTCGAGGGCTCCTGCTTGTCTAACGAAACAATAACGGACTGGTACAGTTATTGCCGTGAGGCTGTGGTAACATATCAGGTTGACAAGCAGGAGTCCAAAGGAAAAATAGGAGGACCGGGCAAAATCGTGCAAATAGATGAGAGCAAATTCGGCAAAAGAAAATATAATAAAGGTAAATTTTGTATGCCTGCAAAATAAAACATTTTATTAATTAAAATATTTCTGTTGTTAATTTAGGGAGAAGAGTGGAAGGCCATTGGGTTCTCGGTATGATAGAGAACGGCAGCGAAGACTTAAGGCTGGAGGTATGTCCGGACAACGTGCGTTCGGCGGAGGTGCTCATACCTTTGATTAAAAAGCATGTGGCGGAAGGCACAACAATCCACACGGATTACTGGAAAGCATACGACTGCCTTCGCGATCATGGGTATGAGCACCTAAAAGTAAACCACAGCGACCCGGACAATCCGTTTGTGACGAGCGATGGTATACATACGCAGAGGATAGAATCTCAATGGAGGGTACCACCCTCGGTTCTTTCAAAAGGATAATTATAACAATCCAAGCAACTTTGCGGATATCATTGTAGGTATCTTTGGCGCAAGTCAATAATTAAAAATCGCTATGATCCCTTTGAAAAGCTGATTGATGTCATCAAATACAATTACAAACCATAACATTCTGTCTTTTTATTCATTTATTCTTTTTAAAATTTTTTAACTATTCTGTTTTATATATAGATATTTAATATATAAAAAAGAATATATATAATATATTCATAATATAGTGAAAATTTGGAATAAAAAATCGCGCGATCCAAATTTTCGCCTGCGGCGCTATTCTTTTTTTTTTTTTTAATATTTATATATATATATATATATCATATATTCAAAATGCATACAATCAAACATACTTTACTGAAAATCAAGCATTAATATACATATGTATATAAATATATACATATATCCATAAATATATGGGAAAATACCCATCCCCTACCCCGTCTGTTTTAAAAAAAGGGGTATAAGGGGGGGTAGAGGGGGTATTCTACTTTCTAAAAGTGAAAACTTCACTTGTAGGCGACTTGTAGTTTTTAAGTTATTTGAGTTTAAAAATTGTAAAATTGACCAAGAATCCTCCTATTTTGGTTACTACAACCAGCCGAAGTGCTGCCAGACATCGTATAAATAAACAATTTTAGAAGATAATAAATGAACAAAAATACAAAATACAGACGGGGTAGGGGATGGGTATTTCCCCATTTTTTATAACAATTAAAAAAAAAAACAACAAATAGAAAAAAATTTAAATAAATTAAAAAAGTAAAATATTTAAATTAAAAATAATAAAGGAGCGAAAAACAGCACTGCAACCTCCTCTTTGTAAACTCTGCAAACTACATTTGTGTAGTGTAATTTTTAATTATCACAGAAAAACGTGTCTACATATAAAATTTAGGGGTTCAATCGTAAAAGTTGCAAAGAGTGAAATTCCTTTTAGTGTATACTCTAAGCAAGAAAATGAGCCTAATGCGAAGGAATGAAATAATATCTACTCTTCAAAGAAATAATTAAAAGAGGCTATGCTACTTTGTCAATCCAGCATTTTTGTCGAAAAAATATTCCTTTTGCAATTTCGAAAAAAGTAAACTAAACTCCACCTACACAACAAAAAAAATTAATATTCCAGTCAAAAACAGCGACTTTATAGAAATTATTGTATTCCCAGCTTATTGCACCCGCTTGATTTAAGTAGATGGAAATGCTGCAGCGCCAAAATTATTTCTTAGTCGAGCTATAGCAGCTTTAAATATCGTATTAAACGCATTTTAACAGTGAACGTCAAATTGTGTGTATGTATGTATCAATGGCCAAGCCAACAGCATATAAATACTTTTTGGGTAACAAAATTTTTTTGTTGCTGTTACCGTGCAAACTTTTATGTGAGAGCTAATAGAAGAATTTTATTATTTTGTGAACTTTGTCATCTTGAACATTTTTGCTGAAGCTAAGTATAAAATCTAACGTACAAAAGAAAAGTAAATACAGCTGTACCATATCGCCGAAAACAATTTTTTGAATTGATTTTGAATTCGTAAATTCGCCTGCGATATCATATCGATTTTAATTGAAATGCATTCTGAAGAAAATAAAAATTCGTGCTATGGAAAATATTTGCGCCATTACAATTTAAAATTGGAAGCGGCAACTAAAGAAAAATGTTTCGGAAGAGCTAAAGTCGGCCTTGTTTAAGGTGATAAAAAAGGAATAGAAAATGTTGGAATCAAATGGTTATTTAAAGAAACAGAAGATATCAGTTGGATAGAAGTAAAAACAAAAAATTAAATTTTTTAATTATTTCCAGTTTACATAAGAGGCAAGGACTGAACACGAGAATTTGAAAAAATGGAAAACTTTTTCCTTCAAAATGAGCGCGACAACCAAATAATAACAATTGTTATTATAATAAAGGGTGGTTAAATTTTAAGGGCCGATGTTGAATGTGAAGGACACTTAAACGTCAAGTTTTTTTCTGCATTTCATTTGACATTTTTCAATTTGAGATTAACTCAATTTGAACCATGGAAAGATACATAATCGAGCAACGCGTTACAATTATTCAGGCTTATTATGAAAACGGGCGTTCGAATTTCGAAGAAAATCATTTTCAGTGATGAGGCACATTTTCACCTCAGTGGATTCGTCAATAAGCAGAATTGCAGCATTTGGGCGAATGATAACCCAAGAGTGATTGCCGAAAAACAATGCACCCACAAAGAGTGACTGTTTGGTGCGGTTTGTGAGCCAGCGACATCAGGCAGTTACTGCGAATAGTGTTCGCTATCGTGAGATGATAACGAACTTTTTATGGCCCGAATTGGAAGATATGGATGTGGACGATATGTGGTTGCAACAGCGCCGTACCACTTGCCACACAGCTAACGAAACAATGGCTCTTTTGCACGAAAAATTTGATGGCCGAATAATCACACGTCGTGGCGATGTTAATTGGCCACCAAGATCATGTGATTTGACACCTTTTGACTTCTTTCTTTGGGGTTATTTGAAAGAAAAGGTGTACGTCGATAAGCCAGTAACAATTCAAGAGCTAAAGGATCAGATAATTCAATTATGCCTCAGCGTCATCGAAAATTTGAGCCATCGGATGGAGGTGTGCCGCCGAGGCCGCGGCGGCCATTGTGACAATATTTTGTTCCAAACGTAATTGAGCCATACCAATATTATCATAGTAAAGAGAAATGACAATAATTTTCCAAAAAAATTGTATTTTATTCAAAATCAGCACCGGCCCTTGAAACATAACCACCCTTTACATTAAGCAAATACAGCGCCGGGAAAAGCTAAACCCCTCTCATTCGAAAGGCAGCCGGTTCTAACTAGCAACTAATACATTTTTGTGATGAAAAATCAGTCGTCGGGAATTGATAGCCGCATTGCATTAATATAATATTTGGCTTTGAGAGAGTTACACAGACACTACAGAGCTGTCAGAAGGTGTTGATGGGTTAGATTCATATAGAAATTTCTAAACATTTATTTTTTGCCTAATTCCTTAAACTTCTATTTTGATGCTGCGTCTTTTAAGCCCGCATCGGGCTGAGCGATGTTCCCACCTCACAAATTGTCATGCGCCATAGTGAACATAAAAGCTGCTCGCCTTAGCTTTCCGTGGTTGGAGCAGGTGAATGACCGGGAATAGAGAAAAAGTTTCATACTCGAATCAGTTTTAATATTCAATTTTCTGCTGAATGACTATAAAATAAAAAAATTTTAAAATTAAAAAAAAGCGCAAGCACCAAAAATTAAATATAAAATAAAGAAATAAATAAAGATAATTTTGATGTATAAAAAAAAAAACAATAAAAAACAAACTGAATCGAATTGATGTTCTGACTTTATTTATTTCGTAATTGTAAATAAGGCACTGCAGCGACTATAGTGGCTGAGTAATTTTGTCCGTACGGAAAGAACTGCTCCAGCGAAGAAGGCTTTTGAAACGGTAATTGGCAGTCGACGGCGAAGAGGAAGTCCTTGTGCCCGATGGAAGGACTTAGTTGAAAATTACTTGGCTTCTCTTGGCTTAAGTAATGGGAAAAATTGTGCAGAAAACAGAGACACCTGGAGAGGCATTATTTGGAAAGCCCTAACTCGTAACGGGTTGTTACGGCCAATTAAGTAATAATCGAAAATTCGACTATCCAAATAAATTATTTTTTGATAAATTTAAGCAATTAATCGTTTGAATTTAGGTTAAACTAAATTTAAATAAATTTATTAACTGAAAAACTAGAATTATGATTGACTAAAATTTTGAGTGATCAAATAATCGAACAGAGCTAATATCAACATTATATTTTTTTTTAACGAAATATGGGAGCAACTTTTTTAATTGCCATTTTTTATGCGCGTGAAAAAATCTATATATTTTTACGGACTAATTACATACAAAGCCTTAATCGACTAAACAGAATCACACCCTAAGTCTTGTATGTACCACGTACAGGGTGAACGATATGAAGTGTTACCTATTCAAAACACCATAACTTTTGTGTGTGAAATTAGTTTTTGTTGAGTTCAATGACAAAATTGTTCAAAAATGATTACAATTTTAAAATATATTCACTTTAGCTTGATATGACCACCTTTTGCCTTGACTATAGCCTTAAAACGGACAAAATATGAGTTGCATGCTGCACGAATGTGATCTTGAGGTATTTTGGCCCATTCTCGTATAATCGCTTTTTTCAGCGCATCCATACTGGCACATTTTTTAGTCCTCACCTTGCTCTCCAAAATGGACCAGATGGAATAGTCCATCGGATTTGCGTCTGGCGAATTCCAAAGCCATTGTGTGGACGAAATGCAGTGTGGAACATGATTTTTTAACCATTCTTGGTTCACACGAGCTTTATGAGACGGTGCCGAGTCCTGTTGGAACGTCCATGGTCTACGACCGAAATATTTGCGTGCCCACGGCTCTAAAGCAGCTTCTAAAACATTTTTCCGATAATAAGTCGCATTAACTTTCGGTCAAGTAAACACGATCGTTTTGAGTGTTTATGAACTGCTCAATTGGGAAATTTACACAATGTTAGGAAATTCGCCACGTTCGTGCAAGCGCAACAACTCCTTTGCTCTTTCGCACCGAATTTTTTTTTGCTGTGGTGAAAGATCGTGTGCTTTTTGGAACTTGTAAGCCTTGACCTTGAGCTCATTTTTCAATATGCGTCGAATGCTGTCTTCCGATATTTTCAGTTCTTTGGCCATTTTTCTTCCACTTCGTCGTGGATTTCGTTCAAGTCGAGCCTTCACTTGGTCCACCTCCATAGCGTTTTGCAATGCTACCAGTATCATTGTAACGTTTTATAGTGCGATACACAAACATTTTATTCACTTTGAGGTGACTGAGCTCACGAACAATGGCTGGTTGTGATTTTCCAGCCAAATATAACGCAATCACACTATTACGTTTGAATTCCATCACAGAAAAAAAAATTCAACAAAACTGAGACGCAAATGCTTTTGATGGCTTATAAACAATATATTGAACTGTCATTAGAACAATTTTGACGTTGATGTCATGAGCTGTTTTACAGATACAAGCAGTGTGAAGTTGGTAATACTTCATATCGTTCACCCTGTATAATAAATTCCAAACTAATTGCTTGTTAGTAAATAATATTTTACTTTGTAACTACAAAGTGTGCATATCTTTTCGCTTTATCTGCATACAAAGTTCTAATATTCTAAATATCAACTGTCATCTCTTAAATTAGTTTCTTGTTAGTTTTTGCAACAATAAAAATATAAAACTAGTAGAACAACACTTGAACACCTCGAAACATTAAATAGTTGGCATGGTAATACGTGTGTGTGTGTGCTACGCGTTGCTTTAAGTTAACACCAGTTTTTATCTACAGCCAAAATGAGAGCGAACCATTCGAATCTAAGCATATTGTAATAATGCGCTGTGCGCGTTATGCTACATACAGTTAAACGACTTTTAAATGAACCTGAGCTATTGCGAAACTAAAATAATCTGAGCTGTAATTATGATGCTTGATGATGATGTAAACACAACTCAGAAAGCTTCCTGAGGGCTATTCAGTTGAAGAGAGGTACATATATTGCCAATGTCGAATAATCCGTGTTGAGGTAAATGCACAAACCATAGAAAACTGTGCTTACTGTTAAGGCGAAAAGCAATGCAAAAAATTTGATAAATATAATAAAAAAACTTGAAATAATTTACATATTTTCAAATAATTTACTTTTCTGTACCTTTTTTTAAATAATACAATTTTTGTGTGATAATTAGATAAAAATAATTGAAATTTTGTGGAAAACATTGCAGAAATTTTAATGATTGTGCATAGATGGTAAATGAAAAAAAAAATACAAAAAAAAATATATTTAATTCTTTCAATTTCGTGTTTTAATTTTATTTTAATTGCAACACATTTTTTTAATAAAATAATTTTTTATATGTTCACAAAATTTTTTTTAAATAGGAAATTTTTTCTCGACGTATTTTAGTGATCGTATCAAATACCAAAATAGGCATTTTTGCAGAATTTTCAAAAATTAATTCTCACTAGCCAAAACTAAACTTTATGTTTGTCTTCGGAGGCATCGTCGTTGTTGTTGTTGTTGTTGTAGCAGTACCTTTGCCCTGTCAGTGTAGCGTAATCACCGGTCGTCTTCGTCTAGCTCATCTAACGGTAGGCCCAGGAAACTAGCTGTTTCGACGGTTTGGGTCCAGAGGGAGAGGGGTGTTAGATGAGTGGGTTTCAAGGGTCATGTGAAAAGGTGGTTAGTGTCGTGCGGGGTACCTTCACATGCTGGACATATGTTTAGTCCAGCCCCGAGTTACGAAGCATCGTCGTCGCCCAAGCTTCTGCGCTATACGTTAGAACGGGCATGATGAGCGTCTTATAGAGTGCTGTTTTTGTTGGTTAGGTAAAATGTTAAGTACTGATTCTGGGTAGTAGATTACGGATGTGTGTTTCGTTTTTCTGGATCAGATAATTTTTTTTCAA